>JAQGBW010002523.1:0-19527 GCA_034698625.1 Julus scanicus
CAGGAAACTTCGAAGTGCGCATGCTCAGACCCTAACTTTTCGGTTTCGGTTTCGGCACAGTGGGAATCAGGCATTAGGCATCAGTAGGAACAATTCATCCTTGGTGCCGAAGATCTTTACAATCGATCCAAATCGCGTTCATAATTAAACAGGTAACCACGAAGGCCGCGTCACAACACCATACCTGGATGGGAGAGAAAAAGAGGTATAGCAAAATGCTGCTTTTGGCGCCAGAAATCCTGCCGCCATCGTGCGGCGTCATCGTTAAAAAACCTAACTTGGAACACTGACAAGTTTACGGTATGATAACAACAACGATATATAAAAACTTTCATCTCGGCTAGCACATGTTGTAATGCCGAACATAACGAGTTCGAATTGAGTGAAAATGAATGTTGCGGGAAATTGTTTCATCCGGGAGTTAATGGGTTAGTTGGCGGCACTTGATCACTGATGACGTTATCCTTGGGCACCAATGACCGTTGACAGTGTATCCGAAAACGGGTGCCAAAGTATACACAACTGTTCCTATAGTATCAACAACAAACAGTTTTCTTGTTTTAGGAATAAATATTTGGGCGCCATTTTGATACAAGATGGCGGTCTTCCATAAGGAAGTTTCAATTTCGTGAATACAGCACAACGTTTTGGCACTGTGTGCAAACTTTAAGTGTTTTGCAATACGATTTACAGGATAAAAACAATTAATTATGTCAAAAATCCACATGCTAGAGTTCTAATATTCTGCTTAATTTGTATTTTTTTTTAGTCATGTTCCATATTTTGTCAACTATAAGTATTCTAGGAATTAAATTTAGTTAAGAGGGATCACAACCCTATCCTTTTCAAAGGGCCGAGTTAGCGAAGATATTCAGAGTTGAATGAGGGAGGTTTGGGTGGGAGTAAGAATTGTTTTTGGTGGCTCGATGGATCAGCAAGGGCATCCGCTTGTCGTTTTTCACTTTGAAATTATAGATTTTTAAAAAATTAATATACAAGTTGGAAAAATGTCCGCTATTTTCCACACGCTGCCAGCAGGTGGCAGTTGTGAGTGCAAAAATTCAAATAATTTAACTTAAAAAATCTATTATTTTAAAACGAAAAAGGACAAGCAAATGCCCATGCTGATTTATTAAGTTATTTTAAACAATTTTTATTTTTATTTAATCTTTTTTTGTTTGACTGTGAGTGTCTTTGCAAATTTACCCATTGAAAGGGATAGGGTTGTAATCCCCCTTAATTGGTGATAAACTGTATATACTTTCAACAAAATAATTAAAGAGATATAAATAAGAATACTCAAAATCAGTTCATAAATGAGAAATATCATGAAAAGAAAGCCCTCGACCAAATTTGGAACCGAACGCCATCTTAAATCACTACTGTCTTTAGTTCGTATTCCTCAAATTTTAAATTTCGTGTAATTTGTTCATTACGTCTTTGCTCCATGAAACACTTCATGTAAAACAGCGTTTTTATTAACCATTAAGATGCAATTGTCATCCTCGTAACATACCCTACAATCATGCAGTCCCTAATCCCTATAGGCACGTAGCATTCTTCAGCACTCCCAAACCCCTGATGTTTCCAAAGTTCCCACTTTGTATCTCAGAGAATAAACAAAACCACAATTGACGTAAATCAATAATGCAGCTTAGTGGCATATATTTTTATCTCTGTTAATTGAGCTCGTACTGTCGCCAGACCTACATTTAGAAAGGTTTGGTTTGAAAAGGATGAAACTGTTTTAGATCAAAAATAAGAAAGGGAGGCAACGCTAGTTTCAATTGACGTCATATCTGTTCTTAGAATTTTAAAAAGGGACAGAACCCAAAACAAAATTTGACACAACTGCAGTGTAGAGCCATTTTCAACTACAAGTCTGCACATGCAAGTATTGAGCTCGTCTTGGCAATTTTTCTGTGCAGCTGTGAGACTTTAGACACATCTCGGTCTCAAGCTCTTGCGATTTAGGCAACTATGCACAGCCCTGGTGAAAAGAACAATAGAGATTTCTATTGTTATTGGGAACGTTGTTTTCTATTGGTATCAATAGAAAAATTTTATTGGTTTCAATTTTTTTCTATGGTTTTCTATTGTTTAGTCAATACAGCTAAACCATAGAAGTCAATACATGAACCATAGAAATAAATTAAAATTAATAAAGGGTCCAAATAACAATAGAAACCAATAGAAATCTCTATTGGTTTCTATTGTTTTTTTCAACAGGGCTAGGGGATAGAGTTGGTGTCCACAGTCACTGTTGTTGAAAATGAAAGCAAACGAGGCTCGAAAAGGGGGGCATGGGGGCAACTAAAAGGGATGGGGGATGTTATGTGAAAATTGGGCAAAGAGGACACTGCCAATGCCGTTCCTTGGACAAAGCCGACATTTTGGCTACGTGACAAAGATGACGTAGGCCTCGATGACTTGGGGTGATAAGTGGAACGTTTTGTAATAATTCGCAACATCAAAATAAGTTCCAGCAGGGCCAATCCCAAG
Organism: Julus scanicus; assembly: GCA_034698625.1. NCBI lineage: Eukaryota > Metazoa > Arthropoda > Diplopoda > Julida > Julidae > Julus > Julus scanicus. The sequence continues at coordinate 2,503 of JAQGBW010002523.1, forward strand.
AATTAACATTAGTATGATTATTCCGCCTTTTTAGAAACGCATCCTGTTAGGAACGCTGTTTAATATTTTCTTTAAAATTTACGAAAACTATAAAAGTTGTATTTGAGTTGACCACCTTTTCAGTAGCAGCAACCCAGTTTACGATTTAGGATGACATTTTTGGTTTTTTTAAATTGTAATTTGGAGAAGAAAAAAAAGTTGTCAACGTGAACTACTTTCTCCCTCCAATAAAAATTAAACATTTTAAACCCACCAAGGCTTGCAAAGGAAATGGCGAATTTCAGAACTGGGTTACATTTGCATACTACTCATCTGACACACAACACGCCTGTAGGTTAGGTTTTAACGTCCATCTAGTGTCATATCAAATTACAAGTATGATGTACAGAGTAACCACATTACAAATTAAAAAATATAAAGTTGCAATCAAGTTTATACTGATCAAATCATAGTATTGAGTCAAGTCCAATGCACGCATATCAGGACACATAATCGTATAAAAGTGAAAACATTACATTAAATGAACTTGATCAAAGTCAAAGATTGAAAACTTGTTTAATTCAGGATAAATCTGTTTATATTTCTGGCATGGCAAGTGCACTTTAGGCATGGTGAACTTCAAACAACTAATTTACATTAAGTCAAAAATCTATTTATGAAAGCTTGTGCTGCCATCCTAAGTGCACTAACGTAATAAGACTAGTTATTTTTACATACATTGTATTGCATCAATGTTGCATACAACAAACATGCTTTCAAGCCACCAATGAAGATTTTTTGTTTTACTTCACAAGTAATAAAATACTAAAACAAAGTAAATAAGGAAATACAGTGTAGTTAAATATCTTCCAAACATTCATTCACGTCCTAATTTATTTGTTTCCACGTTCAATATTTGCACAGATGTTAATTACACTGGAATTTCAACCCACTATTGGTTGGATGAAACTTGTGTAATTACGCACTACCCTTGAGTCAACAACAAGTTGTATTTGAATCTGATCAAAACAATGAGTTTGTTTGATCAGAAACATGCCTTAGCTCAGATTTAGAACAATGGTTTTGAAATGATACATACCCATGCATTGTGCAAGTATTTTACTACAGTTCCTATTTCTTTATCATTATTTTCGTACCCGAATTTGTGATTTTTCCCTATTTGTCTGAATATAGGTTTGCAAATGCTCGGGTATTTTTAGCAGTCCAGTTAAATTTATTGGAAAAAAATATCAAAAATATTACAAGGATTTCAAGTCTACATAATCCCATAAATTTTCAAAGATCCCTCCAACAACCAATCACATCTCTTTTCCAAACAGATTTTAAAATGGACAGCACATACGTTATTAAATAATATTGAAAAAAAAACTTCATGGTTTGCAAATAAATAGGTGTACAGGCACAAGTCAGACTATATTTCATTATTATTATATCTATTATGGACACCTACTCTGGTATTTTTAGCAGTCCAGTTAAATTATTGGAAAAAAATGTTAAGAATATTTCAAGTCTACATAATCCCCTAAATTTTCAAAGATCCCTCCAACAACCAATCACATTTTTTTTCCACACAGATTTTAAAATGGACAGCACATACGCTATTAAATAATATTTTAAAAAAAAGCTTCATCTAAGCATTAATAAAGCAAATTACATTTAGGAAGATGGCGAGAAATATGCGCATGCGCACGCGCCAAATCCAGCGTTTCCGGTCAGAGCTTCTAGCCTCTCGCGTGTAGGACGCTGTTGCATTTTCTAGAAATCCACACAAACTTTGGGGCGCAAAACAAAAAAAAGAAAAAAAAAAAGAAGCATTGTTCCGAAGGGGGATTTAGCAACCACTTGTGGCCGGGGAGGGTGTTCGTTGCCCCCGCCAAAAACCAAAGCGATAAACCCGGAGATGGCGTAGACTTGTTCATTACCAGACAAAAATAAACAATGATCAACCCGGGTTGAAGAGAGTAAACCGAGGAAGTAAGGAGTCGGATCGAACGCTTTTTTGGGGGTAGGAAGGAAGAAATGGGGAAATATTTCCATGTCTGTGTTTACAGCGAATGTTTGCCAGTCATAACAACGCCGCCTATGTAAAAAAAAAAATTATGCAGCGAGGTCAACAACTCATCTTTATCGTCTGTGTTGTCTGGGTTATCCGGCCCTCCGCCTCCATTGTGCGATAGCAGAGTGAAAATTGCACGAAACTTCATCAATTACTTTGTGCAATTTGACTAATGCCAATACGGTGCCACATGACTGGCAAACTGTTCCAGAAACATAACCCACATATTTCAACGAAAACACAAGAGTTCACGCTCTGACGAATGGCTCGAACTTGCTAATCAGGTGGTGAACCTAGAATAAAAACCCTGGCAACTTATATAATAATCGGGATATTGTTATTAATTTGGTCACACTGCAATGTTAACTGGTACCACTGCTGCCAGCGATACGATTATGCACGCCCTAGATCAGGGCATAATTTTCCTAATTACTTGAACAATTGACAATGTTAACTTCATTGAAATGCAATTTGTGATGGGTCATATGACATGGTAACTTGATTTGTTCGAATCTTCAGATATCCTGTTACATGTTCAGCGAGTTGTCCAGATGACCCAGTTGACGTCATTATCTAAAACATGGTGTAATGTCATGACCTAGGACTTCAACATTGATAAAAACTGTCATGTTCCTTCTTATTGACGTCAATCTTTAATAAAAATGAAAAACAAACCAATCACGATACAGCAAAAATGACGGCCCCAAGACCTGAGAGTATTGTTGAACGACATTGAAGTTCCCTCCCCAAACCACTGTCAATTTAACTCCTTTTTAACTGGTATCCAGTAAATGTGCTGGAAAAAATCAAGGATTTCAAGGGCTTCCTCTCACGACCAATTACCACAATTTTTTTTTACATAGGCACCCTAAGCAAGCCCTAAAATATGGCGCACAAACACTGGAATAAAAGCTACATACTTTTCGTATACAATTTTAAATCAGAAAGTATTTTTCAAGATAATACTTTCAAGGGCTTCAAGGGACCAAAATGATAACATAACCCAAGCTTTTATTTTTTAAAGATTTTTCCGATTAACAGAAACTTCCTGACCTCAGTAGGAAATTCAAGCATACACTCTGGTGCTTAACAACGAATTTCAAGCATAATTCCAGACTTTCTGCTGTCATAAACATGCCAACACATTTCCAGATTTTCAAGGATGTTGGATACCCTGATGGGAACCTTTGGTGGCACACAAATTTGAAAACAAACTCAAGTAGGCAACTTTCAAGGCAACTGGACATGCACCCTGATCATAGTTCTAAATAAAACTTAATCTAAATAAATATTGACAACATCTCAACCATTAAGAATACACTTAACCAACAATATGACAACGTCATCTATGAACGGCCCCACGGTCGTTCTCCATCGACATCAACATTGAGCAATCACATCAAAGGCAATTGCCCTCCAGACAATGAAGGCAGCAGCACTCGTGATGCACCAGAGCGCTTTGAGTTCAACTGGGTTTTCATTTTTACGACTAGTCTGCACATTAATATTCACTTGTCTCCGTGAACGAACCAAGGGAACACCGTCGGTGGGCGTCCTAGCTGGTCCTGAGGGCGTCTTGCCCATATATTCATCTGTTGTTCGGATATTCGACGAGCAAAAAAAAAAAAAAAAGTATCTCATTCTGATGGGGCCAATGGCCCGTCACAAGAATGCGTTGGAAGGAATTAAGCGTGCCTGAAATGACGCCAATGACTCACCACTTCGAGTCGAAAGCTTAAAAGTCGATTAATAAAGCTGACGGACGTTTTCAACGCCTCACGTGCCCAATTCGATAGATTAATCCTTAATCCGGCACAGCACCCTTTAGTGGCGACATTGTTTTTCGAAAATACCACAAAAAAAGTTGATATAACTCCAGGGAGTACTAATTCGGAGTAAGAGGGACCTTTCACTTTTCAAACTGCGCATGCGCAAATCACTAGTGGCACTCAGGCAGCCCTGAATTATCCAGCTAATCTGAGGCAAACTCATACTTAATTCCTCATCAACACAGACCATAGGCTCAAGTCAGTGTCTGATGGTCTCGTGTTGCAGAAATCTGTCAACGTTAAAATCAACAAACAAACATACACACAGAATAGCCTCCTTAGGCCTTATCTGGTTATAGTGATACCTTTGTAACTTAGTCCAGTCCAATAAAACCAGGTTACAAGTAAGCTAAATATATGCTTAGTTAATTTCAGTTTGTTCACAAAAAACTTAACTTTTTTCTTGACTGCATACCAGAGTTAGTCACAACCATTCCGCATTCTGAATGACTCACTGGAGCAATAATAGCCGGTCAGTTAGCCACGGTCATGCTGGAATCTAGTCTGACTGGCAAGAACATTCCAGAGCTTTGCAATTGTGCATTTCAATATTATTGCTCATGTTTGAATCCATTTAAATGGCTACATTGTTGTATGTCTGTTCACAGTAGGAACGAGACTCGTAAAACTCAAAAGTTGTGACCATAAAAAATAACTAAAATAAGTCGTATTGGGGTGGGTGTCTTTAACGATATCCGCAACCACATATCGATCGTGTGCACAGCTTGCAAGATTTTAGAAAAACTATCTCGTCATTTGCCTGGAAACGACTATTGGGAAAGTAGCAAGAGCTCAAGTCAAGATGGCGGACTCAGGAAATTAAATGAAGCAAAAACACATCCGGAGAAATTAATTAGTTCGACAGTATCGTTTTCATCCTTATTATGAGCCGTTTCGTTCATATAAAGTTTCAGAAAGTCACTCCAGTTTTTTTTATAACAAATATAGGTACTTTCAGACTCGTAAAGCAAAATTCTTCCATCCTATCACACACACACAAAAATAATTTGAAACTCGTGTCACATTTTGATACCAAACTTAACTTCCTTCAAATAAACGACATTTATTAAAAATCTTGTAAACAATCTTGTGAACACCTTTTGTGCTGGACAAGCGTTTTACGAAAAGTTATTGTAAGCCGATTCACAGCCATTAGCCGTAAACTTGTAAACGCGCTGCCGGACAAGCGTTTTACGAAAAGTTATTGCAAGCCGTTACACACTAACACCAGCCGTGTAAGCCAATTCACAGCCGTTAGCCGTATCTCCGCTGCTATAGACTTAGATTTACAACGAACCAAATTAGTTTACAATCTGGTAAACATATTCTGCAACAATGATGAATTCCGGATAACAGGGACACATATTTTCAAACAATCAAGTTAATCATCCCACACTCCAGGCTTGTTACCTTGTTCAATCCCAGACTTATTTGCTTATTTGGTTCCATTAATCATAGCTGTCAACCATGGCCCAGATCAGGCATTGTGTAAACAAATTGACCGAAAAATCCGTATCTCGGTGTGATACGTGTGTAGCCGATTCCCGACAAGCCTGGAATGACAACCCCGGTCATGTAGTATAGAACAATCGTGCATAATGTGGGACATAACTTGTCATGTATCTAACAGCTTTTCAATCTACATCTAGTTTACATTAGAGTGCAGTTAACCAACACGAGCCCGGGTCAGAAAAAAACCAGTCCTATCTCGATCCCGGCAGTTTTTTTTTTAGGGAAAATAGAACAGCCGCCATGCGGAAACTCCTTCAAACCACGTTGGGAAACAACAAAAACCGTCCCCATCCGGAACCGTCTGATCTTCCTGATCACCTGTCCGTGGCACATTAAAAAATACTAAACTTGGCTCACTATACACTGCAGCACTTAGACGAATTAATGGGCCAAGTTTTCAGATTGAGAGAGGTACCAGCTCTGAACACCGATTTTCTCCAAGGATTTGCGCCAAACGCATTTGCCCTTGCCCTCAAAAGCTCTGCAGCCTAGATACCAATTTGCATGTCATTAAAAGTACCCACCGACAAAAGGGTTCATTCAACATTAACGTTGCCTAGTGCGGTTAGTTAACATCGATTTCTGCAGTCAGGAACTTAGGTGGACCTTGCTTTGCACCAAAAGCTCTGATAAATTTCCGTGGCCGATCAATCGATCAGTTGGATTGCAAACTTAAATTTGTCCTCCGAACTGGAGTCCCAATTAACCAGAATTAAGTAATTTCTGACGACCTCGTCAACTGGGTCACCTGTACAAACGTAAATTCACAATTGTTTATTAAGATACCAATCTGCTAATATGAGCTGACAACGATACAATCTAAGCTTCGCATCGTGATTCAGGTTAATCTGACCAAAACACTGTTTAAAAACATTAGGCTACCTAGGCAGATAACTTATCATAATTAATCAGTGTTTAAAAACGAATATTCCTCCAACCTCCCAAGTCGACACTGGTCCATGTTGACAGTGTAGCAGATTATAAATAAATTCCAGATATAAAACTGCAAGGAAATATTTGCAGTAGGGGTACTCAAACAAACACCAAAAATTTCGCACCTGTCTGCAGTTTACCAGTTAACTGGGACCATAGTACATGTGCTGATTCAGTTTTTAAAATGACACCTTCTAATTGGCTGGACCAAAAATGAAGAGTTTCACTGCAAGTTGCTCTTGCAGTACAACTTTGCATTTGTGTCCATTTCACAAAAGACACTCAACTTGTGGACCTTGACAAAGCTACTTGAATCTAAAGCGCATGCGCACCATATCTGGGCCAAATGCAGATCGCCCAACTGAGTACCACTAACAAAACTACCACGAAATCTACACCATGTAAACAAAGTACATTCATTGTTGTAAACAAATGGTCACCACAAGTTATTCAGCATCCAGTTGCAACATGGAAAACTACAATATGTGAAATTAGAAACTCCCCAAAGATGAATCGGGTGCATCGAGAAACCACTAATCGGAGTTAATGGACCGTTGTCTTTAAACTGCAATTAGGTAATCAACGGTAGAATCCAGTTTCATAACTGCTTGCCAAGTCTGGCCACGCTTTCAAGTTCTGCAAAATCAGTCAAGGCAAACTCAAGAATAACTACACACAAAAAAAATAAGAAACCAAGCTTTTTGGTTCGATAACGCTGGTCAAGGCAGCCCAGCCCCGAATGACAAAATATGCATAAATTATTAGGTGAAGGAACATCGAAGGTTCACCTTATCTTTTCCTACGATCCTCATTCGCAAAAATACACAAGGCGCCAACCTAAAAACCAAATGTTGGCATCCGACACCAGCCAGTGTCTTTACACCCCAAAGAGGTGCCTTCTGCAAATGGCAAATGACACCAATAATAGCAGCGCTACAAGTCGGTCCACTAATGTGAATGTGGACAAATATGTATACAGGGGTGTACAAAACTATGTCAACACCCCAAGTAAGACAAAATTTTGGACCAACATTGACAAAAGGTAGTTTCCAATCTCCAGCATTTAAAATGAAGGCAAAACATTAAAAAAAACATGTTGTTGGGCCAACATTCGGTTACTTGGCAATGAGGGCAATTCCAGAGGAACATTATGAAAGTTGCCCATTATTTTGTTTCCACCCTGTACACGAAAAGGCACTGCATTTTTTTTCTTAGCTAATTTGCATTTTTTTGAAAAACATTCATGTTTACATTTTTCTAACACTAAAGTAAGCTTTTTTTTTGGAACTGGGAAAATCTTCGTTCTCCTTGAGACTAAATAACATTTAATGTTTGGCAATTTGACAGCTTTAACTGTCTATAGCATCACCTTTAAATACCTCCGGATAATTATGTGTGTATGTTCATAGCAAAAGAAATCGCAATAGTGCAATTTAGTCTCCCCTTAAAAAAGCGAAATCTACATTAAATCAGATAATTGCGAAATTAAGATCCAAAAATACTGATTTCCAGGTGGGCCGAGTCCCACAGCGCACGTGCACTTGTTTTTTTACATACTTGACGAATGTACAGTCATCTACACAAAAAACAAGTATTTTCGGCAATAACCAATTTCTCTGAACTGTGGAGAAACCGAGCTTTAAAAAAAAGCAAAACTATTAAACGTCAACCTTTAGGAAACTGAAGAATGTCACTTTGACCAACACATTTGTACACGTTTGACGACCCACAAATTTATTTCAAGGCGCCAGTCAAGTTCCAAAATTAGAAGCATTTGAGCTTACTTGATAGTTTGCAGGTGCCCAAGTAGTACAAAAAGGTGCAGATGACGTCATTCTGCTTCTCCAAAACATGTCAAATAAGTAAAATTTTCCAGTCGTCCTGAAGTTGGGAGCTGATCTAGACTTATTAGAAAAGTTAGCAGGTGTCCAGGTAGAAAACTAAATATCAAGTCATTTTAATTTACCCAAAAAACCATCAATCTCCCACATAAAATACAAAATTGCAATAAAATTACGTTTTTATATATATTCAAGTCATAGCTTTGACATCTATGACAAGAATAAAGAATAAAGAATATGGAAATAAAGAATAAAGTTATTGTTAAGAATCCTGTCCTTTGAAGTGATATAGTCTGCAGGTGCCCAGGTAGTACAAAAATGTACACATGACGTCATTTTAACTTTCCCACAAAAATCATGAATCTCCAAAACATGTTAAATAACTACAATTTTCAAGTCGACCTGAAGTTGGGAAAGCTAATCTAGACTTGTTAGAAAAGATTGCAGGTGCCCAGGTAGAAAAATAAATATGATGTCATTCTAATTTACCCAAAAAACAATCTCCCACATAATGTCAAATAATGCTACAAGTTGTTAAGAATCATATTCATGTCTTTTGATGAGGTTGGTTGAAACTATTAATATGTCACTTTTAGTCGATATCACCCCCCCCCCCATGGTCACGAGGGACTAATTTCAGTATTGTCTGCATGCGGAAATGTTTAGTTTACTGTACTGTAAATGCATCGATACACAATGCAGTTTGCAAGAAAACACTGACAGCAAACATTCGAGCAGTCTTGAATAGTGTTATTTGAAACAGTAATTATTGCTGAAAAACGAGCTGTATAATATAAGGTTACACTTCCGAACCCCAAATACTCAGAAATCACAGCCTATACTTATGTGTTCATACTAAATAAGAAAGAACAAGTGGGTGAAGGCCATCCATCCCATTAACCACGAATATTTAGGTTGGATTCGATGTCAGCCGACCACAAAACCCTATACACTTGGGGTCCCATGACCTAGGTCAACGGTCACCATTACCCCAAAACCAGGCATACCCAACTAGGTAGCTCTGAATACCGCATATATGCCTACAAACGATCAGGAGGAGGGTTATTAACATCAAACATAAACATATCGCCGTTCAAGGTTCGATTTTTGACATGCTTCTATTTGCGGCATTATAGCGCTTCTACTTTTCTCATGGCTCAAGATTGCATATCTGGACTAAAAGATTGCTTTTTTTCGGAACCCATCGTATTAATTCTCCCCCTCCTTTCTCAAATCTGCGACATTGTGTCATTTTTACCTCCTCTCGCCTCTTCAGCCATCGTCCGCAAGGAGACTCTTCCAATATTTCGCTTTCATCCTCGGAATCGTCTGCGCTTATCCTGGGCGATTTATGCTCCGGCTCGTTGCTATTTTTACTGCCGGGCATTCTCCAAGCTCCCGGACGGGTTGAAAACCTAGGAGATTTTGGGGAAAACTGAGCGAACAATTAACGCGATTTCTGATGCTGCATTCCATAAACGAATAGAGAAGAAATCCGATAGCGAACAAAGGAGAGAGAGAAAAATTATACGACTACTTCGTTCGTCTGCCGGCTCGGCTATGCCAGTTTTGCAACGCGGCGGACGAGACTTTGCGAGATCCACCCCTGGCGGGCGTCAGGTCGAGGGACGACCATAAAGAATGTTACACATGCTTTTTTTTAATTCTACTTTTTTTGTTTTATCAGTGAAATGAAAATATCATGCCTTAACTTTCCCGCCTGTTATCTTGTCATGGAATTCTCATTAAGTATTTACACGTTTGCTCATTGAGTGCTATTTTGCTTTGGGATAACAGTCTTACAGTGTATCCGACATGTCGTTTTCCCCGTCTTTAATATGGACTCGTGTACACGCATGCACGCATACTTTGAACTCGGCAAAGGTCGATTTTACGTAAAATCGACCTTTGCCGAGATCAAAGTACGAGTACGCGAAATGAACGCGAAATCTCGTTCTTTATTTCAATTTAATGACACGTAAAAAGTTGGGTAAAATACACACATTAAAACGCTGGGTTTATTTCAAATAATGTCAATTTCCAGAAGAATTTTCGCGAAAATTTTCATTTGTAAAATGATTGCAAAACCATCCCTAAATAGCTTCATATCAGCCGCCAATATTTATGAACGTTCCTCGCAAGGGGGTGGATTTCAAAACGGGTACAAAACGTGGACCACTGATAGCCACGCCCACAGACACTATTGTGAAAGGGGCGTGAGATTCCGTGACGTCATGCCACAAGAGCCAATAAGCATCGCCGAACCGCTCCCACGTGCAATGGTGTCGCTTTCTGCCGAAAAGAAGCAGCCGCGTATTAGCCGAAAAATATTAATTTAAAAAAGGACCAAATATCGGCGAAAAAGCCAGTGCGCGGCGTACAAAATGGGCGCTTATCTGTCACATCCCGTTACCGAAAAGTATTCGTGCGAGGAAACATTGAAGGATTTCAGCTATGGAGCCAGTTCCATGCAAGGTTGGAGGATGTCACAAGAGGTACGACAACGCGGGATATTGCCCACTTATTTCCTTTGTTATTTGACAGAGTTAGGCTTAACGAACGTAGATGAATTTTGGTTGAAAACCGTTTGGTCGTTGATCCACCTCATCTGGACGACAAAAACCTAGCATCTTAAAGCAGTGCCAGCGTGCAAATAGGCGAATTTCGCTTAAAAACTCGAAGAAATAACGCCTCAAAATTCAGGCGCCCCTAGCGGCAATAGCTGGCGGCATCTCCCGCCCAAACCAAAAAGCGTTAGCTTGCAGATAAAATCCAATAGTTTCTTCATTTTTTTCCCAAAGATTATAGTTTCAGTGGCCTATTTCTCGTCCCCCTCCCCTAAGCATGTTTTCCAAGAGGTTGCCAAGGTCATTAAGCGCAATTAAAACATGTCCGTGTAACAACCTCTTGTACTACACTGATCTTCAATGGCAAATAAATTCATATTTAGTTGATAAAATATAAGGGCGTGCTTATCTGTGGGGCAATCATTCAAAAATAAAGAAATGCTAACATTTTAAATTTAAAGTATCCAGCTTAATTTTACAATTTGCAACTATGCGAATTTCTGTTATGTGCATTGACACGTGTGTTTTGGCGGTTAATTTCAATGGGGGTTCCAAGAATCTTTAAATGCTGTTAGGGTTATATAGGGTGTATGGCGTTTATTTTTTTTTTGTTGATTTGATACATGTGTTCCTCTTTCAGGATGCCCATAATTGCATTCCAGAGTTTGACACCAACACCAAGCTGTTTGCGGTGTATGATGGCCATGGAGGTAAATGATTTTAAATGACACCCTCATCAGCATGCAGACCATCATTTAAAAAAAAAAAAATGCTAACATCAATCGGTTAGTGTTTTCGGGGTGAAAAAAAAAAGCAAATTGATTGTAACTTACATTCCGCTTGTTGCAGGTGCCGAAGTTGCGCAATACTGTGCGATAAACTTGCCAGACTACATAAAATCCGTTCCCACATACAAATCTGGCAACATGGCCCAAGCTTTGGAGGATGCCTTTTTGGGATTCGACGAGACGTTAACTCAGCCGAGAGTAGTCTCCGAGCTGAAGCAAATGGCAGGGATAGCCGACGAGCAATCCGACACAGGTATCATCCGTTATCAGGAAAACAAGGTTACGCGCGGCAAAATTTCAATCTGGTAAGTTGCTGACGTGTTTTTTCTGTTGGCCCGTTTCAGAGGAGAACGAAGTCGATCACCTTTTCGCTGAAGCTAACATGACACTAGAGGAAGTTTTGGCTAAATACAACTCTAATGCGGGTACGAATCCTCTGATCGCTCGACTGCAGGGAAAGGATAAACCGTTGTCGCCGTTTCTGCGAGCCAAGAAGTGTTATGAAAAGATAAAGTTGGAAGGAGGGCTTGACGACGATTCCGACTCGGACGCCGACATTTGTGAGGGGAAAAAATCAGACAGTCCAGTTGTAAACGAAATGGTGAATGGAGATAAGTCGCATGCAGAACCAGACGAAACAAAACAGACTGGTCGCGAATCGCCAGAACAGGACACGACAGGGACTAATTCAAAGGAAAAATCCAGCAAGCAAGTAGTTCAAATCGATAGTGAAGGAAAGACTACCCAGAAATCCGATAAAAGCAAAACGTCCGCCAGCACCTCAGAAGAGGCACCCACCCCTTCCTCGTCCTCTGCAGATGCACATCCGAGCTGTAGCCGGGATACAGTTCCCGGTACGAGCCTGGGGAAACGAGTGCCCAAGACCAAAGGAGCGTCTGTCGCGCCAGATAGCGACGAAAGCAGTAATACGGACGACGAAACCTATAAAGAGGGAATACAATATGCTGATGAAACTGACAGGTGTCTGGAAAATTGCTGTTATAATTTGATCTTCTTTACCAGATTTGTTAGCCTCGTCTGCTGTCATGACATATGTATATTAAATTTTAATGGAAATGCTCTCCAGATGAACGTTGCCATTTACAAGACAGTTTTTTGTGTTAAAGTTCAGTTTAGAATTAATTCTAGATTATATCCATATTTGGGATGTTTGTGCGCATAGCAATTTTTAACATGACATATCTTAAAAAGTAAACACTCCCAATAATTATTTTTTGAATATGCTAGAATAGTCTTTTGCAAAATTAGTGGAAATTAAATTTACAATCATTTTACGTAAGAATCTATAAGGAAATGTTTTACGAATGCTGAGCAAATTTAAAATGTAATATAACGTTTACTGGAGTTTAGAGCCCTTTCAAGACATTTCATTGTAGTTTTTTTTAAAGTAAACTAGTTATAAATTGAAATTTCAAAAAATGTTTGTAAAATGATGGACAATAGCTTCATAATTTTTCATAGAAATAGGTTTTCTGTTATTTGGGGTTTTTTTTCGCATAAATTCTAAAGAATATTCAAAGCACTTTTCTAGTGCTACATGGCATCAGTCGTTAGTTTGAATATTAAAAAATGCAGTTAATAGGCCTTGCTCGATGTTAACCAAGCTAAGAAATAGTAGTTGGATTAGGTTTAACGGTGTTGTAACTAATGTTAAACTTTTTACAGTGATGCTGACGAAGACGAGTTGGATAAAACAAAAGAGAAAGACGACGACGAAGACGAAGGACACGAGGATAGCGAAAGTGAAGAAGAAGAACAGGAGGATGAAGAAGAAGACGAAGATGCTTTTTCCTCTTCGGATAAAGAAAAGGTAAAAAAAAACAAAAAAAAAGCTGAAGGAAGCATTTGCTCACCGGCGGTTCCCAGACGTTTGCTAACTTGTGCGATTGGTATTTAGCCAGGTATGGACAGTGGATGTACGGCGGTCGTGGCCTTGTTGCGAGGCAGCGAACTGTACGTGGCTAACGCGGGTGACTCGCGCTGCATCGTTAGTCGCAATGGCAAGGCCATTGACATGTCGGTCGACCACAAACCTGAGGATGAACTAGAATTGAAAAGGATAATAAACGCGGGTGGCAAAGTGGACGACGGTCGGGTTAACGGCGGTTTAAACCTCTCGAGGGCGATCGGGGACCACACTTATAAGCAAAACACGGCCGTGCCTCCCAAGGACCAAATGATCAGCGCCTTGCCTGACATTCGGACGTTGACAATCGACCCGGAAGAAGATGAATTCATGGTGATCGCTTGCGACGGTATTTGGTGAGCATAACTCGTTGTTATTTAGTGTCTCTACAATCTGTATTAGACGTTGTCGGTTTTTTACGTGACATTATTCTTTTAATTCCCAGGAACTATTTAAGTAGTCAGGAAGTTGCAGATTTCGTGAGCGAGCGACTAAAGAGGGGAACAGATAAATTATCTCTGATTTGTGAAGAGGTGAGCGTACCAAACTTAAAAAATATTTTGGCACAAAGTTCAAAATTTCCACCTGTATCTAAAATTCTTCATAGGAGGTGGACTCGTCTCACGTAACATCTTTTTTGTTTTAGTTGTTTGATCATTGCTTAGCTCCACACACGAGCGGCGACGGAACGGGTTGCGACAACATGACTGCCATCATCGTAAAATTCCACAAAACCTTCGGTCAAACAGATTCCTCCAAGAGGAGTTTGGAAGGAAGAAACGGACTGGAAGGCGGCAGCGAATCAAAGAGGTTGAAGTCGATGGACGACGGGGACACGAGGCCGAGTGCCGTAGAATGACCACAAGTACATCACCTAAACTAAAGCCACACGATTCTGCCGAGAATCTCTCGGGAGGGGCGCTGTTATTCCCTCCACGTTCCGTTCGGCGAACGCCCCACGTCGCTCTAGCTGAATGAATGCAAAGTTAATTTTAATTGTTTTAGTTTGTGTATTCGAACGACTCGTAAAAATATTTTATTGGCACAGGTTGGTTTTTTTTAAACACCCTTATTGTAATAAATCGTTCACCGTTTCGTCCCCCTTCCCCCCATGTTGAAGCGGCAAACATGTCAGTTGTTGTTAAAAGAAAAATTGTATTTTCATATCCAATTGTGAATACATAAGAATAAATTCATTTGCGGGAACTTGCCTCGATTATCATCTCTGAAGGTTTTTGGCCAGGAACTCGTCCAGGAAGGAGTCTTCCCTGATTTCATCAGGATCATCTAAGTATGAATTCCAAACAAGTTAAAAATTCACGTAAAAGAACTGGTGCTTTTAAATTAAAATGCGCTTACCTTTTAATGTGCTTCGATAACGACGCCTGGCTGCACTGTGGGAAGCCAACTGGTCTATGTCAAAGTGATATTCATCCTGAAATTTAGCGAATTTTTATGGCATCTCGCACAGGGTCAATTAAGTTTCAACTGAATAGGTCATAATGAATAATTTCTCAATCTGCATGTTATTCAGGCTCTGATTTGTAAAAATGAATTTCTGAAAACACTTATGGTACCAGTGAATGATAACTTAAAAATTGCCTGAAATTTGTATAAAAAAAAAAATTGGTGAGTATTAAGTAAAAAATAAGGGTATAACAGATTGTTAAGTGTTAAACAAAGCAATGATACAAACTGCCATAGAAGAATGGGACTCCACATAACTATATATTAGTAAATTATTAGCACCCTAAACAAACAATCACTTCAATATATAGTTCATTTAGAATTTTCCCATTTTTAATTTGTCAACAGATTTTATGTACAAACGTGTCAGCATTGTGAAGTTTTTCATAAAAATTATCCCCTACGGGTTTTTCATGTTAATTTGTGACAAATGCTACAAATAACATTTCCAAATTCGTTCTCTTCTCCTTGCGGAACAGATTTAGTTTGGGCTCTATCAGTTTGCCTTAACTCTGCTTAAAGAATATACAAGTGATGGTGCCAATGTTTGGTAAAATGCCGAAATAGTGCAAAAACGTGGTTTAGTTCATGTTGCCTTCCGATACAAGTTTTGTAAAACCCTACTTCTCGTAACCGAACCCTCATCTCTAACTTACGGAAGTTTCATGGCGCCCTAAATCGTCTTGCTGCCAGTCGGCCCTTCTCCTGTGGATTCCAGTTCCCGGACCAGATGTTTCGTAGCCATCGACTCCTACGTGAATAATATGTATCGATTACTTTGCTGTATATTCATAGCATGTAGACTCGTGTTTCGACAACAATTCTATACTAAGACAAAAAGGAGACCGATAATGAAAGAGGGGATGACTGATAGAAAAGCTAGTCTTGACCAACCTAAGAAAAGACTTTCCCCTTGAAGGGGCTTAAGTCCATCCGTGGCCTTTATAGCCAAGGCCATGGCGGGCCACAATGTACGAGATTTAGCTACCGGAGAAATTGCCGTCTTGATTTCAGTGGGAACGATGGCCTGCGTATCGTCAACAAAGTCTTTGTAAACCGGCAGGTTATATTTCACCGCAGAAGGAACTTC
Organism: Julus scanicus; assembly: GCA_034698625.1. Taxonomy (NCBI): domain Eukaryota; kingdom Metazoa; phylum Arthropoda; class Diplopoda; order Julida; family Julidae; genus Julus; species Julus scanicus. The sequence continues at coordinate 18,513 of JAQGBW010002523.1, forward strand.
GGGGTAGTTGAAGAAGAAGAACAGAGAAGAGAAAAACCATTGCAGAAAAAATTCATCACACTGTGAGGAAAATGAAGATAGAAGACAAGACGTGCCAAGAATTTACGCAAATAATTTCTATTCCGAAAGCAAGCAGATGCAGCAATTTAAATGCAAGTCACACCCTTAAAAGGCAATTAATACATTCCGGCATCTGGTCGGGTTGACCAAATGCAATATGTGACAACCAAGACACATTCTAAAAACCTAAACATTAGCAGTCATTCCATTGGTATCACTGTTTAAAGACGTCGGAAATATGTACACTTTGAATATAACATAAATACAAAATTTAATACTACCAAGATGGCCAACATCTAACAATTTACAGACATTGGAAAGCCTTCCTGAAAATATTCGAATCCCATCAATGTAAAATTAAGACTTAACCAAACCATACAGTACAATCCAGATTATCCGAGCCGTGTATAATACAAAATATGACTATATGTGCCATAATATTTCTTAAAAATTGTTAAAATATAATGATGTTGCATACTGCTCATGTATTTAGAACTTTGTAATAAATATGGGGAATTTTGTACAAAAAAACAGTTCAAATTGGTATTTTTTCTTGTTTTATGCAGCATTAAAGTTTAAAATTGATAAAATATATTTTGGGGAAATATTACTATAATTTATTTAAAATAGGAAATGGCTGCAGTCATCTATATTATCAGTTTTCGGCTATTAGAAGTAAACACCGTCCTCATTAACTCGGATAATCAAGGTCCCAGTGTATTAAAAAAAAAAAAAAAACTTGTTTAAAATACATTAGCTCATACATTTTGACAAACAATGTCAGGAGTTTTGTGTAATTTTCTCACATGACAGCATTTTATGACAGTCACAAACAAACTGTACATACGTATAAAAATATGTGTATAAACTTTTGCTATTTAACGGGGTTTGAAACCCTATCCTTTACAATGGGTAAATTTGCAACGACACTCACAGCCAAACAAAAAGAAATTAA
>JAQGBW010002524.1:0-19527 GCA_034698625.1 Julus scanicus
ATTTAGAAAAATCTCGTTTTTAACATAACAAAATTTAGAACAATTTCGTTTTTACCATAGCAAAATTTAGAAAAATTGCGTTTTTCAGTTTTCATGACATTTCCAAAAGATCATTTTCAACATTTTAAATGTTTTTCACACATATTCCAAAGCCCAGGCCCCTAAAAATCCCAGGCCTGGGGTATTTCTCCCCAACCCTCCTCCCCTCCTCTCATCAGGCCTGAATTAGACCAGTCCCCAAAAACTTCAAAGGGCACAGGCTGTCCTTAATCTTTAAGGATTAAGGGCAGCCCTTTGGGTGTGCCCTTTGAAGTTTTTGTGGACTGGTCTATATTAAGCATAGAAATCAGACACATGCTCCACATGAAAAATGCTGGTATATCGAACTAATTCCCTCAGCTAGGGATCCTTTGTGGGGTGTACATAATAGTTAATAGCATTACAAATTTAAACCACATTATTGATGAGACATTAGCTTCTTGATGTTTTCAATAAAAAATTTCTGAGTGCATATGTATGCATACTAGTACATAAAGCCCAGTCAAACAGTGTTCAAAAAAGGCGTTTTTATATCAAAATTAGTAAAGATTTTTCTCGACGGTTCTATGTTTTTTGGGATGCTGAATCCGAATTTCTGCTTTGCTGCCTCATAGGAGCTAGGTTGGCTTCACAGTGAAAAACGCAAAAAAACCTTAAAATTTTTTGCACTTGTTCAGTTTTTTGCGTAAATTTTAAAAATTGCGTTTTTCTTAGATGCCCACTCTATACTAAATTAAAGTAGACAAAATTTCCTACAACATGCACTAATCAACGTTCATTTTCTAACGAGCAGTTTCCACGTTAGAGCATTCTGAAAAACTGATTTTTGGTCCTACTGATAAAATGTCAACAACGCCCACTCCCACCCCTACAACTAGTAAAATATACATCGTTTCAAAAAATACATCACATACGTACATTAATTTTGCTCTACCTAATATGTGATGGTGCATTATTCCCTATGAGCCGAATCGAAGTGCATTTGAATGTCATCTGTCTGTTTCGCTCTTAGGGCCACAATTGTTGGAACATAAATTTTGAAGGCAGCCTCAACAGACAGCTGGGACTTTCTGTAAACCGTTGTCAGAGGTACATCTGACATGAGAAACATGTTCTGTAAACCCCATAGTTTTATGAAACATTACATTGAATTACATAAATAAAATGAGAAATTTCCTTAGTAATAATGAAAACGTGAAAATTTGCAAAAAAAGAAATAAATTTCAAGTTTGCCGCACATTTTTAGTCATTTTTACTTTGCCTTCTCACCTCTTATGAGAAAATTAATATTAGAGATGTATCTTATAGGAAATGTAATATATTTTCATGTGGCATAGGTTTATCTTTTATAACATGTGTATTTTACGAGTTGTACAGTGCTGGACAGAATTTATAAAGTTTTATAAAAGTTCATTAAGATAAGTTCACTGTTACTCATGTTCTGCACAATGGGTCAATGCAGAGAATATATGCCAAGTTGAACAAAAAACCACCACTCATGCAAAAGCACAAGGATGCACGTTTAGCATTGGCAAAGAAAACCATGTCGTGGACTTATGAATGGCACTGTCATCTTTTCCGATGAAAAGACGTTTAATTTAGAGGGCCAAGATGGATGTCAACACTATTGGCATGATATTAGAAAACCTGGAGATGTGCAACGAAAGACTGATATCACATTTGTTGGCTCAACAATGAACTCTGAATTCTATATTGCCATTTTAGAAGAACAATTCTCCGCATGTGGGGAAATTCGGCAGGTAAAACTTCATTTTCCAGCAAGATAATGCCACTTGTCACACTTAAAGGTTCACAATAGGATGGTTCAACAAGCATAATATTAAGGTTTTCCCATCATCAGCTCTATCACCAGACTTAAACACAATCGAAAACTTGTGGGGGCTTCTTGCCCGACTTGTTTATAAAGATGGACGACAATTTTCAAATGCAAATGAACTGAAAACAGCAATTGTCAGTTTGTGGGAGAAGATAGCAGGTGATATCATTTTCGAAGTTTCAGATATAGTCAGGGCTAAGTATTAATTGTTTACTTTTATTATTTTCAATGCTCTTTTAGCTTTCAAAAGTTGGGAACTTATAATTGTGTCCATGTACATTTTGACATTTTTGGGATTATCTATGCAAATATTCTACAATCTACAAAAATTGATAATTTATGGTGAACATTGATCCAATGTGAGCCTGATTATGCTGCTTTTTGTTTCATTTATGTTGCTCTAATGGTAATCGAATAAATTTAGTTTTTCTAGTGAACTTATAATTGTGTCAAGCACTGTAGGGGGTGGGAGTGGAGTGTTTAACATTTTCTCCATAGGGCCAAATAATCAGTTTTTCAGCACGCTCTAGCATGGAAACCGTTCATTAGAAAATCAATGTTAACTTGTGCAATTTGTGGGAAATTGTGTCTACTTTAATTTAGAATAGAGTGGTCATCTACAAATCTCGCAGTTTTTGAGATATAAGCGAAAAACTGAAAAAGTGTGAAAAACATGCGTTTTTTGCATATAGGGCTTATAGCCTTTCTGCAGCTGTTTTTTTGCGAAAATTTACTAGAGAATACCAGGCCAGAAACCGAGGTTTTCCAAAAACATGCAGTATGTGATAAACGAATAGAATTTGCTTACAGTTTTTCGCATTTATGTGGGAAAAACCAGGCCAGAAACAGTTTGTAGGTTATTTTCCTATTATCCCTGACTATCCAAAATGGAAAGAAGTCCGGAGAGGACAGGTCAGGGGAATATGGAGGGTGATAAGTTCGGTTACCTGTTTTCGGGCGAAGAATTGCTTCACCAACGTGAGGCCTTGCGTTATCATGAAGAAATTTCATTGGAAATGCCAAAAATGGACCTTCCATCATTCGAAAAGACAAACGACGATAGTTTTGGAGAAGCTCACGAACTCGTTCGATGTTTTGGAGAAGCTCACGAACTCGTTCGATGTTTGGGGGTGTGCTGGTGGTGGTCAGCCTCCCAGAATGGGGTTCGTCTTCAAGAGATTCATGTCCTTCCCGGAAACGCTTAAACCAGTACACCAGTCCCAGTACACTTTTTTGCAACATTTCGTGGGTTTCCGTTGCAGATTTGCCAAGTTTAAAGCAAAATTTCATGTTGACTATGCTTCATTTTGTACCTGTAACGACACAAACTGACAAGGTCTGCTGACAGCTGCAAATTTGGTCATTTTGAGTTCGTCATTTTTTGGTCAGTAAAATGAAGTGTTTTTTGAAAAAAATGACCTTTTTCAAATTGCTACTTGGGATGTTTCTCATTTGCATCAAATTTCCACACTTGGACCATTCACCGAACTTTCTGGTCTTACCTTGCATGTACATGTTACGAATTGAAGTAAAATGTGTAACTAAAAAGCGTATACTTTCATATTATCCCAGACTACCCAAAAAGTGTACGTCCCTAAACTTATTCATAACCTAACCTTTAATTGGGATGCGAATAATTCAATGTATATTAGAATGAAACTGAATACTATTCCTTACATTCATTACAAAGCATGCACCATGAATTAAATGTCCTGCAGTGATGCAGCATTTCAGGTACAACCATGCATGCATCAGTTATCACACAATTTCATGATTACAGGGGAATCCGCTTAATTTAACATTTTCTCCATGCCCTGAACTTTTGCCCTATGTTTTGTACATGATGTGAAACCGGATAAATGCACATATTTTGCAAGCCATATGTACAACTTTTGTATGGAATTGCAAACGGATATATATTATGAAGTATATTAGGCATGTAGTGTATTTTTAATATGGTTCATCGATGGCTAACTATAAGGTACAATCTGGTCCATCACTACCCACGCGAAATATGGTCCATACATGGCTAGTATTTGGCTCACAAATCTATGTTAATGGCCAATAAATGTTATCCATAGCTACTCTAGCCATTTGAAGAATTTTAGCACAAAATTGAGTCAGGAATACTGTATTTAAGCAATACCCGGATAATTGCTGTGCAATTAAGTGGGTTCGACTTTACTGAGAAACTTTCTTAATATATTTATATTGCGGCATACTAACTAATGAAAGTGATAGCATATTAAATGGCTACATGTATTAGTTTATTTTGTAACTACATAATGTGGTATGATAACGTTTGACAACAAGCTCATTCACATTTACAAACATGTTTGTAAATATAGTTACACAAGGAGAAAAAACACGCCAGATTTCCAAGTTGCAAAATATACAATTAAACAACGCAAACTGCACACAGTTGCAACAAAACAATTGATCAATATTTCTGCACATATTCTTTATCAAAATATGAAGCAATTGATTTGTTGCCTTTCCAAACCATCTGTTTGGCCATGTGTGTGGGTGTCCAATAATGCCTTTAGGTATCACTGAATTCAGGCCTTTAACGTTCCAAAAGTTATTTGTATAGCTCGCAAATTCAGTTTCAATTCACTCCTTTCTAATGGAGGGTTCAAGAATGAATCAATCTGCAACTTACTTTAACTTACATACCACCCTGCCCAGGGATTATCGCACAAGATTAGGTGGATGATGGAGTTGCCACCAAGTCACCAGATGTTGTTTCACTCTGTATATTATGAGCGGTATTTGTTCCTGGCCAGCTAGCCCTAGTAAGGTGTCATGCCACGTCTCTGGGGTTTCACTAAACTTTGAACAGACCTTTATAGATTACATGTTCTTTGTCTTTACTACGTATCCGCCATTCTAGTGCCTTTATCCTGGAGTTAGTTTCCAGGCAACCGGCTCTTGCTTTGAAGAGCAAGTTGTTACTCATTGACTCTCTGAAAACAGGTTTAGAAACTAGTTTTAGCATGTTTTCTTTTCCAGCACGGCTTTCCTCCAGTTCAAAGTCTCTACCCTATACAGTTTTGTTTACTATAGTGCGTCCCAGTTTGTCATGCACTCAGGCGTACATTTTGCTGAAAGCCATGTGGCGCCCAACTCACTTATTTTATGGATTCATAAACCTGTCTAACAAGCATGCAGTGGCGGCTCGTAGAAAAAATAAGTGGGGGGGAAGGGTGCTGCGAGTACACTGAAAACTCAAAATGTGCAAAAAGCACACCAAAATGTGTAAAAAAGTTACGCACACATAGTAAGTGTAAAATTACCTATTTTTATATGCATTTCAAAGGTGTTATGTTGCATTTGAAAATAGGTAATTTTACACATTTATGTGTGCGCAACTTTTTTACACATTTGGTGTGCTTTTTTGCACATTTTGAGTTTTCAGTGTAACGCTGTGAAACACGCCATTCGCAACTGCGAGAGCGACAGTGCCAGCTCTCGCTTGCAGCCTCCTATCTGCGCATGTGCACAACAGTGAAACACCGCGCTGCTGGAACTGTGAAGCGCACAGTTGCCTACAATTTATTTAAATCTTTTTTCAATAATTGTGGGATTGCTAAAGAATTGGTTAAATAAATTCAAAAATATATTAAAAATAAATTCAATTAGAAAGAATTAAAGAAAAAAAGATTCATTATATTAAATGTTCTCGATGATATCCAGCGATTAAGGGTTCTGCAGTTCCGCAGTCCCTATGGACGAGCCGCCACTGCTAACAAGTCGGGATTTTATCAGTTTGACAGTTTCCACAGCCATCCTAGATATTTAAGTTTGTTGGCAACATCTCTGTATGGGAAGCTAAACCATGCCATTTCTCACTGAACTGTCTCATTGGCCGTGTACTTGTTTTCAACTGAACAACTGAAATGTAGCTTATCCTTTAAGACAGACCTTCTGTTGGGAGCTAGGCACTACTGTAGGCGGAGAACACTCTACACTACTATTCCTCCACATTCTCGCTTGTGCAGCATTTCTGCTATAAGGTCCACCACCATGGCATCTTCCGCTGCAACCCCATCACTGCAGAAGCCCAACCATTCCTTCAGAGATACGGTCTCCATGCCCATCCGGCATGCATCCAATGACGAGCATGCACACAACACATGCTGCAAAGTCCTCCGCAACACAAGTTAATTCTACTTTAAAATGTGCAAGTGTCGTTGGTTTCCAACAATCTTGCCCTATCTCTAAAGAACAGGGCACTAGCATAGGAGTTGTCAAAATATTTCTCTTGCTAGCATTGCTTTTTCCCTGCATACCAATCAGCCAGGCAAATTACTCCCAATCTCTAACCATCTTTTGATGGCAAGCTAGGATTTTTCCCAGGGTCCCTTTTTAAAAGCATCGATGCCTAACCTTGCTCCCCGTCAATCGGTGGCCATCCCTGTCCCTTCAGCATGTCATAAAGCTTCCTCGATGGAGCAATTTGAAGGCAAAACAACAGCGGTAAAGATGATATCACAAAATTGTACAAACATTATCAATAAATTAACCTGATATTAAGACCACCAAAAGCATTATTTCCAATTTAATAGCAGATGTGTCTGACGAAAGAGTAAAATCCAGCTGACATGACAACTCTCTTAACAGCAAATTTTAAGGATGTCGAAGTTGTGTTTGTTTTATTTGTCGTAATCATAATAAAAAAGTCAAATGTTTGGACTCTGAGAACATATTGTATACAACCGCAGATAGTTATTACTGGGTAGGAATGGTACATTGCCAATAATTTAAAATTTGAAAGTGTAAAAAGTTGTTCCCTTGTGTTCTTGCATTTGTTTGTGTAAATTGGTGGCCTTCTGATGAAAAACAAGAATTTGGGAAAGAAAAGTGTGATTTCACTACCAAAAAGTACGTTTTTACTTAAAATATTAAACTCTTCTAAAAGTATTGTTTATAAAGGAAACGCTTTCAAATTAAGTAAGTTAATAGCAGTTAGGATGGTTATGATGTTATTAGATGTTTCACACCAATCTGTTAGTTCCTTTTAATTGTATGGTGTGTTTAAGACAAACACCTAGTGGCAGGAAGATTGGGACAGTCTCTGTTGCTGGAATTTAATGCACTTTTGCATGTGCAGGAGGTCGCACGTGCAACAGCTAGTTCTTTTTTTGTTTGATGTTAGAGCAGGTGATTTTGTGTTGGTGAGATTTGCCAAGAAAAAGAATGTGGGTATGAACTCGAAGAAGCTGAAATGTATTTTTTGCAAAGCAAGGTAAATACAGTGAGTTTTAAATTTACTGATACAAGAGTCATAAACATGGTTACAAAAGTTGATGTCATTCTGAAGCTTCCCCAGCCTTTTCTGTGTGGAGGAATATCAAAACACACACGTTCGTATTATTGCAAATAAATAAATAAAAAATAATGTAGTGTGGTAAAATCCTTTGTAATTTCGTTTTAAAAACAGTGTCCCAATCCTCCTGCAGGCAGGAGAATGGGACAATATGGAGAGTAGTTTTATTTCAATTAGTGTTCTTATTTTAGTAATAAGAAAATATTTTCAACACTGTGCACAGTATTCCCAATGGTATAAAGTACATTTGTGAATGAAATTTGTTACGTTTTATGGTTTGTGAATAATTTTAAAAATAAAAAGGCGAAAAATGGCCCATTCCTACCCACTGTTAAAATTACAATCTGGCCAAGAGATACGGACAACAGAACCTATTTATGGTAGTGCACATTTTTTGCTTTCTGAGCGCAGAGAAAAAGTACAAAAACATCGGAACAAAGCTTATTCCTACGTTTCTTTGTCATGAATCGATCTTGCGCAAACAATTTTAGCAACTTCAGCATTTTGGACTTTTTTTGTCTTTCAAAGATGGTGCAATTTCGTTTTATGAATCCCATCGTGATACCATTATATACAATGATGTTAAATGTTAAGCTGCTATAAGCATTACATATTAAACGCTATCATTGACAACGTGAACGTTTGAGTTGAATAGAAAATGAACTATAGTCTGATAAAAAGCAAAAAAAAAAAAAAAAAAAAAAAAATTAAATTATAAATTTAAAGCAGCAAATACAGATACTAAATTCTATCCCCAGGATGCAAAAATTATACTAATCAATTGTAGAATAAAGTTAACTTAAGTTTATGACAACCTTAACAATAGGTATCTTCAAATAGGAACCTTATTTAGAGTCAATGGAATGCCATACTTTTCCTATGACATTCCACCGGCCAATGCTGTTAAGCCACCTACTTGAAGATATTAACCTAAGATTTCCACTTACAAGCTTTTTAGCTCGTAATCTCCAAAGGTATTAAAAGACATATGATAACCTACAGAAATTGTTCGCAATATATAAGCATTTCTTACCTTTAATTCTTCAAGATTTTGTAACTTGGAGGTCAGGCTTTAATCCACTCATAAAATATCAACTTCAACAATGCGAATTCCAAAAAAATTGTTTAATTCTGTATTCTCGTATTAAAACTGAAGAAATGGAGAATATTTCTCAAACATAGTTTTGTTCAAAACTTTTAAATAAAAACATTTACAATTGCCATATTCCTCTTTTTGGAATAACTGGCATTGGCAGTGTAACGAACAATATGTACAAGTAAACTATTTACATCGGGATAAATCCCCATTTCGCAATATGAAATACAGCATACAATCGTGCTGAAGTAATAGAAACAAAACAATATTTTCGGTTTATTCTATAGCAGCTGCACAAAAACACATCATAGATGGTACCGAGTTGATGGAAACCTACACAAATCAAGGCGGGATATTTTAATTAAAAATAGTCAACCAAAGCTTGACTTGGATTCTGAACCACATTTACAGCTAGATTAAGGATATACAAAGCAAATTCTTAATTTATTGCATATTAGAATCATAAACACTGAACAGGGCGTGTAGCCCAGCTGTTTTTGATATGTGTAAAAATCGATCAAGGAAGATTGATTTGATCAACAATGTTGCAATAATGAAAGACCAATATTTCAAGTTTTCATTCCAGCTGCCATCGTTTTTTGACCACGACGTTTTGACGTTTTTTTTGTTCCGCGCATCCGTTTTGGTGTTTGCACAAGTCTTTTTAGAAACTGGCAGGAATTAATTAAAGGAATACGTAGAATTTTACTGAAACAATTGACTACGACAGATATCTGAAAAACTACTCTTATTTTACATACTCTGCTAACAGTTGTTATTTTTGTATTTCAATAAATGTATTTTGTTGTTCAGAATATTGTTTCTTCCGACATTGTTTACTAATTATTTTGAAATCTAATTATTATCAAAATCTACTAATTATGCAAACGATGATGTAAAAATGAAAAACTGTCTTTCATTCACATGCTGACATGTTGGCATACAAATGTTAAGTGTTTACGCAAACATTATAGAGAAGTTATATGCGTTGTTTGCTGGTTTATCACTGAGAGGTCGAAATGCAACCTAGTTAAATTCTTCAACTCTCATCATCTTCATCATCATCCGGTAAGTTGATCAGTGGTGGCTTTCGAGGTTTCTTCCTTTTGCCGCAGAAGAAGTCCTTCATATCGCTGAAGCGAATGAAACCGTAAATTCCCAGGCGTCTCAGAAACTCTGTATTTTCTGCTACCTTGTCATAGTCAAACAGGGCAATCGCCATGTTTTCTGGAGCACCGGAGGCGAATAGATCGTCCATTCGACGCCTTTTTCTGCCGCAGTTCCTCGGAGGATCTCGACAGGACCTCATGTGCGTCCGGATGTGGCTTCGCAGCAATTTGCCGGTGGCAAATGTGCCGTTACAGAAAGTGCACCGGTGTGCGGGAGTGCTCAAATGAATGTGACTGTGTTCGACCAGATCTTTTCTGGATTCGAATTCCAGATCGCATATCGGGCAGGTGGCTGGTTTTTCTTCGGCAGTTGCTGGCTCGCTAGTTTCACCATCGTCCTCCAGAGCCACGGTGTCAGTGTCGCTGTCGTTCTGCGAGTTTGCTTTTTCGTTTTCACAATCGTTTTTGTCAATTGCACTCGCGCTCTTTTCTTCGGCGCCATGAGCGTCTTCCATATTATCAGACTTCTCCGACAATGTGACGGGATCTTTAATGTCGGACATTCCAGAGTCTTCCTTGCACACGTCTATTTCGCTGTCATCCGTGTCCCGAACACCTTCCGATATACTTTCTTTCGGCACCGCATCACTATCTTCCACATTGTTAGTTTCGGAGTCGCTTTCTGCACTAGTCTGCGGTTCGGGAATCTGAAGCTCCGGCTTACCACTATCTGGTAGGGACTCCGCTGGAACAGCTTCCACGTTATGTATCGGAGACTTATCGCAAGAGTCTTCAGAAAGAGGCTCGTGAAGCCACGCAGAATCATCAATTTGCTCCATGGGCACGTCGTTGAAATCGGCGTTATTGGAATCCATTGCCGCAGAGAAAGATTCAGCATTCTTAAGCTCATCGTCGCCGGAATCACTGTTTATCCCCGTTTCCGGTGCATCTAACGGTTGAAGAGAGCCACAGCCATTATCGGTCTCAAAAGGTAGCAAATCTTGGTTCGCTTTGACGAACAGCCCTGACGATTCATCCAAAAGCGCATCCTTGTTACACTCCTCCTCGACAACGTTAACCAGTTCACCAACGAGGGTAACGACCGGAGTTAGGGGTTTCTCGTAACCAGACGCTGGTTGAAAATCTGAGGACGTCTGCTGACAAGTGTTGCTCAATGACTGAACGGATTCAATGATGGGATACCCCATATCGTCCTGGGCTGCTTCTTCATTGGTGAAATACTGACCATCATCAGCCGCAGAAGCAATGGGGACTCGCGAACCTTGTTCAGATTCAACACCAGAATTTGAAGTGCTGGAAAGTTTCACCAGAGGTGGCGGCGGCATAAGAGGTTCGGATGGAATGAACATTTGTTTGACTAGTGAATCACTAGCCTCGTTCAAGCTGAAGCCAGCAATGTTCTGAAGTGTGTCGCCCGCAAATTCTTCGTGTTGTGGGGGAAATTCTGGGTCCGCTGTCACTTGAGAGGACGAAACGTTGATGGTCGTCGAAGGTGGATAGCTCGGGCTGATGTTCATGCCGGCCCCCGGTGGCAATGAAAATATGGGATTATTAGGTGAGATCCGGTTTGATAGTGTTCCATCAGCTGAAGATCCGTTAACATGTTCGAAAGGAGGATTTCCGTTGTGATGCACTTTGTAATGCAACAGGAGCTCGTTTTTGAACACCATTTGGTTGCATTTCACGCAAGGAACTTTTTCGTTGCACAGCGTTTCGTGGCTCTTGAACTGCAGCAGGTTCTGAAAAGTTGACTGGCAATTTCTGCAAGTATATGAAGTTGGTTTCTGAAGCTGATGGTTCGACTGCATATGCTGCAGCTGATGCGTTTGCTGCCCAGGCTGCATTGGGTTTGCCTGTTGCATGTTGTGTTGTTGCTGCAGCTGCTGTTGTTGTTGTTGATGCTGTTGCTGCTGATGCTGTTGATGTTGTTGCTGCTGTTGATGTTGTTGTTGCAGCTGATGTTGTTGATGACTCGGAAAGCTTTGCAAATGCTGAAACGGCATGTTGCCCTGTCTCTGTTGCAGGTTCTGAGAATGTTGCATGCCCAACGTTTGTTGCTGATGCAAGGCGTTTGCGTGTGTTTGCTCGAAATGGCTCTGCAATGCCGACACTGTAGGAAATATCCCTCCACATATCTTGCATTTCACGATACGCTGCTCTTTCGTTTGGTTAGATGTTGACATGTTACTGATATTCTGCATCGGATGGAGGGTCGGGAGCCTCGGTTGCACACGATTTTGACCATAAGCAGGACTTGAGATCATGGAAGTTGACTGGGAATAAGCAGGTGGTGGTGGAAGCCGCATCGGGCTAGCATAGCGCATTTGACCGGTATTACCTTGGTTTTGGCCGATTGTCGAAGGGTACCGGTTCGGACCTTGGCTCTGATGGCTAGACGGCAAAGACTGAGGTCTCAGATGCATGCTACCAGACGGTCCACGAACGACCACTTGAGTAGCATGTCTCCCTGCCATTGGGGAAAGTCCAGGCTGGGTCCTGCCAGCATTCTCCGGATGATGCCACAATGGCACGCCACTACCACCACTTGTTGAGTTCATCTGAAAGTTCCCCTGCTGGGCATTGGTGGGCCTAATGCCGGGTCTCGCCGTACTAGCTGAAGGAACAACTCTGTACACGTTGCTCGGATGGCTTTGGGGGATGGCAAACTTTGACCCGCCAGAATTCATCTGCCCACCGGCTTGAGGATTTCCTTGAGGAGAGGTCGTTGCTGGTTGCGATCGTTTCGCAAGTATGTTTGGCATCACGTGTTTTCTGGGGGTCGAAGTGATGGGTTGAGCCAATCCCACTACCGATGAGTTCACGTTAATCTGCACGGGCTTTTGGGGTCCGTTGTCTTTGAGCTGCATGTTGGAATTGGCCATCAACATAAGGTCTGCCACCGTCGTCGGTGGGGCCTGGCCCTGAGGTCGATTTATGGGAGTCAGAGTTAACTCTGAATTGTTCAATATGCGCGATATCTGAGGAGGAGTGGGATTGGCTGCGGCGACGATCGGTTGAATGGTGGTTTGGGGCTTCGGCTGCTGCTGAATTCCTCCGGATCTCTGAGTAGTCATGACAGATCTATTTCCCGGCATTGCGGCTATGGGCCTGTGTTGCTGCGAGGTAGCTGAATTCGAGGAAACCGGGCCTGACATCGATCTTTCGACCACGCGTTTGTACTGCGGCTTCGGCAGAAGGGGCTTGCGCATTGTACCTGGTTCGGGTTCCAGAACAACAACGTCGTCGTCTGCGTCTTCTGCAGAGTTATTCTGCCGGACGACATGGGCATTAGGATTCATTCTCGACTGCATGTTTTGTTTGCGTTGCTGCTGCAGAAGCACGGACGGCTGATTTATTCCGATGACTTGGTGAGATCGTTGCTGCACTAGGGGTGACATCTGTTGGTTCCCTACGGGCCGCGCTCCTGCTACGAGAGGTCTATTTGGCGAAGAAGGTTGGGCTTGGGCCCGCGGAGGAGTGTTATGAAGCAAGCCCTTTAGAAGATGCAAGCTTTTGTGAGTTTCGTAAGGTGCTTCCGTCAAAAATCCGCAATGGCACATGTCGCAAATGAATGCATGCTTGAAACTCTTGCAGTGACGGATGAAAGACGTTTTCTGCGTAAACAGTCGCCTACACTGTGGACACTTGTATTCACAACGACCGTTCTCCATTTGCTGAGATTTGCGCAAGAGATCACCTCCCCGAATATCTCTGCAACCAATACACTGACAGTGAGAGCTTGGATTCTGGTGGATATGCTGCGCACCAGCATCAGACGTGGGCACCACGATGTTTCCCCAAGACTCGTGCTTGTATCCAGGATGTAGGGACACAACACTATGAATGCTGGGGATAGTGTTCTCTTGGGTGTTCTCCAGAACGATGACCGATGCTGGACGTTCTTGCATGCTGACATTTGTCTCCGTCGGCATCACGGGACCACGAGTTACGGACATATTCATCTGATTTAGCATGGCAAGAGGGTTAACGGCCTGTTGAGGGTTTTGAATTGTAGAGGGGGAAGAGTTCAAAGATGGCGGTGTTCTTCGTGTCCCTGGGCTGCTTGCCGAGCTTGTCCTTTGTATTACTTGGGATGGTTGCCCCTGATTGATCACCATGACGCTTTGACACCGATCATTGGCAGCTGAAACACTGCCGCTGCTTACTTGTGCGGGTTGACCGAACTGTTTGGACGTTTGTCCTCCGGATAGTATTGTGGCCAGTCTAGAGTCAGTCTGGGATGGTGCCACAGTGGTCAAACCCTGGTTGGAACGAGGCCTCGGTGGAATCCCGTGCATGGAAACTGCGTTGGAGTTGGACAAGGGAGAATTTCTGCAGGCAGAAGAACTGGCTGAAGAAAACTGATTTGAGTTCAACGTGGAATGAACGTTGTTACTATAATAAGACGTGGTCGACGTCGGAACACCGGGGCCAGTCTGGGAATGTGGTATGGATGAGAGTGGAGGTGGGCTAGGGCGATTATGCATGTTTGGCAACTGCAGAATGGCCGTCAACCTCGGATTGGTCGCATTTTGCAGTCCTGCGCTTCTGGGACTCGTAGAAGCTTGCGGGGAAGAAAGTTTTTCGTTGTTTTCTGTCGGTGAAGAGCAAACCCTCGGAAAGGTTGGTGGCTGAGAATAGTCCCTTGTTGGTGAAGGCTGAAAGGCATCCGGACTCATCATGGCCGACGAATTATTGTTGGTTCCTCCCACAGGCAAAGGTAAGTTTTTCGGTGATGGGACAACATTGGGCATCTGGTCGTAATTATTGTCCATACCTTTCTGGGGCGAGGTTAAAATGGATTCGGTAACATCCTTCATGTAACCGCTCAGTTCATCGAGCAATGATCTCGACAAAAGTTCCGATGACATAGGTGTATCCATGGACTCCATGGTAGACGTGCTTTGAATGGGCGAAACGCTTTGTTTGTCTAAGGATGAGAGTACTAGAGGCGCTGGAATGTTAGAGCATTCTCCAACGCTTGAAGCAAATCTGCTATCATCAAAAACTTCTGGGGTTTTGTTGTCGTTCACTCGATTAGTTAAAGAGTTTGAAACGTCTCTTAAAACGTCATCGGGTATTTCTATACGACGTACTTTCACCGCAAGTTCACTTTCGAGTACGTGTCCTTTCAGATGCCTCTCGAACAACAGTTTGCTTACGAAGGAAATATTGCACTTTTTGCAAACTGCCAAGGCGCGCTGATCCTGGACTTGTGTCCCCGAAGAAGATTCGGGATCGATTTCCGTAGATCTGCCAAAAGCGCTTATAAAGTTTCTTTTGATGTGCAGTCGTAGTGGTTGGTGTCCTCCAGGCAGTGAGGCGTCTCCGTTATCACTGTCGATTGCTTGAGAACAGCTGTACTCTACCATGTGTTCCTGCTGGATGTGTTGCTGGAGCTTTTCGATGGTTTCGTAACTCCATCCGCAGTCATCACACAGAAAAGGAAATAGAACGCTGGTGCTTTTCTCCATTGAACAATGCCAGGTCGGCCAATGAGAAGTTGCTCCGTAGTCGGAGTCTTTGCTTCTCTCTGAAAATAATGTAACAAACAATCAGACATATGCCTTGAAATAGTAGCTTTGTTTATTTACTTTGGTGATTTTTAAGAGTAATGGGATAAAAGATTGATCCGATTTATAAAAAACTGCAATCATGGTATGTAACATTTTTATGAAACAATCATTGAGGAACCTATCAATGGTCTTGAAAGCAGCTAAAAATATTAAATCAAAACACATGTGGCTTTATAGAAAACAGCTGCTGCACAGAGTCTAAAATAAATTATTTTGACGAAATAATTAAACGAGGTATGTTCGAGTGATATACACGTCGATGACGTTATTATAATTTAATGTAAGCTATTCATAACGAACGACAAAATAAAGATGATAACAGATAAATGCAATTAATATATAACTACGATAAAGTTATCCTACACCCTATTGTTAACTTAGCTTAATATCCACCATGTACTACGAAACGGTTTCTAATTTCACAATTACCAACTAAGAGGTATCCATTTAGTCAGTACATTAACCCATTAAAACGGTATCATTACTGTCAAGTTTCATATCACCCTGTTCAAGATAAACCATCAATTTGCGTACTTTGAGAACTTGAAATTGTTCTATTCAGTGTTCTATTTGTAAACGTTAACACGTTTATAAATTTACCACGATTGTAAATACATTTTTTTAAATAAAAACCAGTAAAAGGGATAGTGGCGGATTTAACAGGGCAGCAAAAGGACAAGTGTCGCTTGGGCCCAAGTAGCCTCACTTTTTGGCAGTTGACCCAAGGCCACTAAAAGTCACAAGGACTTGTGAAGAGGGGACAGAAAATTGTAAGCTGTGGCTTTCAAAACTCCGACTTTTCATAATTGAAACCATCTTGAGATAGTGTGGAACCAAGTGTAAAAACATTGATACTTCGAAATGGGCCCCTTAAAACGTTTACTGCCTTGATCTTTTTCCTTAAAACCGCCACTGGCAACTTGGCAAGAGAGATAACTTCCAGTAAACAAGTGAAAATATTTACTCAAAACATTCTAAAAACCCTCAAAAATCTAACTTTAGTAAAATTACAATAAACTACAAAATAGATGTCAAGGTAGAATCAAAATCAAGACCTAATGCAGCTTCCTCATCCTAACATTACGGGCTCTAACTTCCAAAGACTATCTCCCCCCTTAACTCGTTCACCTATTTTGAGAGTTCAAAAAGAGGGATCGAAAATAGGTAAGCCAGACAAGCCATATTATTGTCTACCTCTGGTAGCTCCTTTCAACTACATTCGTATCGAAATGCAGATTCTAGACATGAGAACAAAATGTTAAGGTAAAGGCACTTCAAAACGATTTTCGCCCCTCGGCTAACTGGTCTTACGCTCGATAAGGGAATGTCCAGGATTACTTAGACAAATTGACTACAAATTCGCATTAATAACGACCACACACACAAAAGCATTAAATACAAGCAGAAAAACATGTAAACACTTTATTGTTTGTTCTGTCCAATTGTAACAGTAGAAATATCTTCAAATGCAAAATTGTAACAAAAATCATTGATTATCCCTAAACGAAATAATTCCCAACATAAGCGACACTTTAAATTGAGTTGATAGCGAAGTGCAACAAGCTATTGGAAAGAGAAAATTCTACAGATGCTTTAATCTGCTAAAACACGTGTTTAGTAAACAAGCCTTTCAAATTATACAAAAATGAAGGGATCCACTGTGGGTGGACCCCTTTGAAATTTTAAATGGTGCGTTTTGTCTAAAACATTTTTTTTTGTGCATCATCTTGGAATAGATGTCGCTGTAATCGATCAAATTGTATAAATGTTGACATCATACAAATAAATGTTTCAAATAAAAGTTTGAATACGAAAGGGATAATTCAATATGAAAAACTTGGCTACCCCAACCCCGTTTTGAGGGGGCAAAAACTTGTTTGCTTGAACAAAGGAAAACAAAAGGAAGAATACAGTTTGTATTCATCAGGTAAAAACAATTCTTCAATGAAAATTTAATAATGGTACCCGTGTACATCGATGCATTTATTAATACATTTGCAATTCAGCGACAACAATACTGGCACATGCAGTAATAATACGTCACGTGTTCTCAGCAGTTGTAGGCACCTCTCCAGAACACATTTCTCTTTTATTTACACTTTTATTTGGAAAAAAAATTTCAAATGATGCAAATTTCTCAACATTTATAGTTTCACCGATTACAGCGACATTTAAAAGATCATGCGAAAAAATGTTTTAGACAAAACTTTTTGGCAAGTTAATAAGTTTAACACCATGTATTAGAATTTTGAGAAACTAGGTGCTTGTAATTTTTTGTAATGTTCCCTAAAAAATAATATGGCGCCAAATATAGTATTTATTGACATTTTGCAAGATAGGTTATTGCCATTCGGCGGGATATTATTTTGTATTGGAGACTACACACGTGTCGCTGCGATCCACGTGCGCAGTCATCTATATGACATAACGTCCCGCCAAATCGTGAAACGGTACCGCATAGCTCGTATTCCAGAGCTATCAATTTATAGAAGGATAATATACAATTGAAAGCTAGGTGCTACTGCATAGGCAAGATACACACGTGGGACAACATTACCGCCAATGAGAAACTTAAACACGAATATACCTTGTTCGGATTTCTCTGACGAAAACTACCCAAAATCTGGTATCGAGCACTTGTAATTAACGATATATTGTCCGATTTGACGTCGCACATCCCAACGTGACAGCCGCGAAACGCGAATTCAGTATCAAGTACCGTCAGAAACTTAACATTTAGCATCCTCCTTTTTGGAATGCTCGGTTGCGTTCCAAATCGCATTCTTTTCTCGTAAAGGATAATGAGAAAAAATAGTCAACCAAAAAAAAAAAATGTTAATGAGGCTTACCACTAATAAAAACAGGCAGCGTGGATATTTAATCGCAGCGCTCACATGTTGATTTTTGTTGCAAGTTCACAAAACGTCTGGGAAAACGCGAACCAAACTCAACTTCCAAACACAGAATATCCTATCACAGAGGGTCGTTTCTCAGAGCGAATACAAAACGCCGAAGGGTCTGCACGAGGAGAGCAGCTCCAAAGCAGCTGCCATAGAATCCGTGCTAAGAGGCGGCAGCTCAAAGTAGCGCTCCTCAGCCTCGTGCGAAGATTAGAATAGCCTCGCAGCGAGGTGCCAGACGGTGTTTTTCCCCGTTTTAAAGCGCTGGAAAAACGCCATTCACTTGGAAAAAAGGGTCCGTTTTCCCTGTTTTAATCACCAGAAATGGCGACTGTCAGTCCCGTGGCTGTCATTTTCGGCGGCACGAAAGGTATTGGCAAAGCGATCGCGTTCAAGTTGATTACCCAAGGATTCCGTGTGGCAATCGGGTCGCGAATGAAGGGCAACGTAACCACAACCACCGAAGAATTGGCACACACACGGAGCGGTAAGGAAAAGATTAACCTTATTGAGCTGCTATTGGTGGCCACATTAGTGACGTCATGCGTGGTACCCACAAAATATTATTAGCCTCTAACGCAGGTGTCTTTCCTAGAACTAGAAATTCCTTCCCTGATTTTTCCCTATGGAATGACACGGTTAATTTACGGCGTAATTTCCATCCCCAAACAAATAAAAAACACAAGTTATCGTTGTAATATAAACGATAAATGGAATAATTTGAAAGGTTATCGATGGGATATTTAACCAAGACCAAATGAAAATTGATCGAGAATATAAGCTCAATCAACCATGAAACTTTAATAGGGTCCCTGGAGGCTTTATTTATTAACGATTTTGACGCTTTCGATTATTTTTGAAATCAACACTGTTGATCTAAAATTACTTACGATATTTTTGTGTAATCATGGTGATGTAATAAAGCATTATAATTAAATTTTAGTACACGAATTATTTGTTCCAATGCTTTATTTGAGAACAAGTTGGTTCAACACGCAGGTCCATTTCGCATTGCTGCCCCAAATTCTTTTGGCGGCCCTTGACAATATTTTAATAAATGTAAAAGTTCAAGTCGGAAAACTACTGATATCAACATTTAGAAGAAATATAATTTAATAACAAAATATTTCAAATGTGCAGTACGCGGGTTCTATGCTAAAGTACTCTTGGGGCCCTTTTGGTATAAAAAGTTGGACCACCCTCCGTTTTAGAAATTTCACTGTTACTTATTTTGCAACGACGAATATCAATTTAGAGGATAATTTTTCATTTGATTTGACTCTTATGTTTAAGACCCTTTAAACATAAAATGTTCTAATTTTGCATAATCTTAAAATGCTACATCTAATTTGTAAACATTTGGTGTAAACGAATTATTGTGTAAAATTTCGAGAAATTAAATGTAATATATCTAAATAATTAATATAAATTGGAATAAATTACGTCTCCCTCGTGACATATGTTTTATATTTTGATTATGCATATATATATATTGCCGACGCCGATGGTCGAGTGGGTTACGTGCTTGCCTCTCGATCCTAATTAAGATGCTGGGTTCGCTCCCAGGTCGAGGTCGGTGGGAATTTTTACGGATGGGAGAAATTCCCTAAGTGGCGGCTC
>JAQGBW010002525.1:0-19520 GCA_034698625.1 Julus scanicus
ATTTATGAAATTTAGGGAAATTGGAGGGATTTTTGATATTTAGGGAAGTTGGAAAGATTTGGAATAGTCTTGGAAATTGGAGAGATTTATGATATTTAGGGAAGTTGGATAGACCTGGAATAGCCAGGGAAGTTGGACTGACCTGGAATAGTCAGGGAAGTTGAATAAACTTAGTCAGGGGAATTGGATAGATTTATTTATTTATTTATTTATTTACTATTTGGAATGGTCAGGGAAGTTGGATAAACTTGGAGTAGTCAGGGAAAATGTATTTACTTTGAATAGTCAGAGAAGTTAGATATACTTAATATAATCAGAAAAATCTATCTGGGATAGTTATCGAAAAAGGATCCTTTTTACATATTTTGTATACCTTACCCCGCAAAGGTGGGGTAAAATGAGACGCTCCCCGATCCTCCGTTCGCGGGAAATTCAAAAAGTCCCCGAACTTTTTGGATCAACCCTCGTATTCTTACAATTTCAGATCAATAGGACAATTATTGAATGCTGCAGAAAATAATGTTTCAGTAAAAAAGTGTCTCAATGCTCCCCACTTTCCACCTTTATTTTCCAAGTAATATAAAATATGCAAGAGTTTAGCATATAATATGCATTTCGAGCAATCTTAACCTAGTTTTATGCAAAATAGGCGCAGAAATTGCTTATCGATCACTCGGATTGCTATGTGGGTCATCGAAATGACCTCATGAATATACAATATGTATCATCGTGTGGTATGCACGGTATCGATGAGGGAACAGACCGTGACTAATAACGGAGGTGAAATTCACAACATGAAATTTCAAGTCATCGTGTAAATCTCCCCTTTTAGTAACGCTTGAAATTGATTCGATCGAAGATGTGCCTCCTCGTGTTTATTTCATCATGAGGTGATAAATTAATCAGAAATTAATGAGAAATTGGCGATATGATGGATGGATGTCAACGCTGCACAAAACAGCATTCAACCAGTTTGTGTTGACTTGGAAGTATACACAAATGAAATACACTCGTATTTGTGTGAAAGTTTACATGAATAATGCAAACTTTTACATGTTGTATTTACATGTTGTATTGTTTGTTGGATGTTTCAACTGCATAGTCATTCGTTTTAAACTCGTGTTTAAAATATATATGCAGACCTTGATTACATTCAATTTTCTCACTTTGGATTTTGTTTGGCGATTTTGGAAAGTGGTTGGTAGTATTGTCAATTGTTGGTAGAAAATGTTGGGTCAACATTGGCAAATGACAGAGTTGCCAATTGGTGTTTGTTTGTTTGTTGGCAGGTAACTTTGGTAATTGATGGTTTCCTGTTGACTGTCAACTTTGGCAATCGTTGGAGTTGCCAGTCATTGGTTCTCTGCTGCCGGTCAACTTTGGCAATTGTTGGAGTTGTCAATCGCTGGTTTCCTGTTGCCAGTCAACTCTGGCATTTGTTGGAGTTGCCAATTGTTGGTTTTCTGTTGGTAGTCAACTTTAGCAATTGTTGGAGTTGTCAATGGTTTATTTTCTGTTGGCAGTCAACTTTGGCAGATGGTGAAATTGCCATTCATTGGTTTTCTGTTGCCTGTCAACTTTGGCAATTGTTGGAGTTGTCAATCGTTGGTTTCCTGTTGCCAGTCAACTCTGGCATTTGTTGGAGTTGTTTTATCTTGGTAGTCAACTCTGGCAATTGTTGGAGTTGTCATTCATTGGTTTTCTGTTGGTAGTCAACTTTGGCAATTGTTGGAGTTGACAATCGTTTTTAATTTATTGGCAGTCAACTTTGGAAAGTTGTTAGATTTGTCATTCATTGGTTTTCTATCGGCTGTAATGTTTAGAAATTGTTGGAGTTGCCAATCGTTGGCTGTTTTGTTGACACTCAACTTTGGCAATTGTTGGAGTTGTCAATGGTTTATTTTCTGTTGGCAGTCAACTTTGGCAGATGGTGAAATTGCCATTCAATGGTTTTCTGTTGCCTGTCAACTTTGGCAATTGTTGGAGTTGTCAATCAATGGTTTCCTGTTGCCAGTCAACTCTGGCATTTGCTGGAGTTGTTTGTTGGATTTCTATTGGTACTGGTAGTCAACATTGGCAATTGTTAGGGTTGTACTTGATTGGTTTTCTGTTGGCAGTCAACTTTGGCAATTGTTGGAGTTGTTTTTTGTTGGCAGTCAACTTTGGCAATCGCTGGAGTTGTCAATCGTAGTTTTTCTGTTGGCAGTCAACTTTGGCAATTGTTGGAGTTGATTTATGTTGGTAGTCAACTCTAGCAATTGTTGGAGTTGCCATTCATTGGTTTTCTGTTGGCAGTCAACTTTGGCAATTGTTGGAGTTGATTTATGTTGGTAGTCAACTCTAGCAATTGTTGGAGTTGCCATTCATTGGTTTTCTGTTGGCAGTCAACTTTGGCAATTTTTGGAGTTGTCAATCATTGATTTCTGTTGGCAGCCAACTTTAGCAATTGTTGGAGTTGTCAATCGTTTGTAATTTGTTAGCAGTCAACTTTGGCAATTGTTGGAGTTGCCAATTGCTGGTTTTGTGTTGACAGTCAACGTTGAAGAAAATATCGGATTTACAGTAAATAAATTTTAGTTAAAACAAAAGGATTCACCTAAACTTTGACATTACAAACTGCGTATTTAGGATTTTCTAAAAGGTATGGATTTCAATTTAGTCAAAATCCGTTGAAATCCATGCCGTGACTACTTTCATCGAATACACGAAGTTTAGCGTTATCGCACGGTGGTGAGAATGAAACCCCACTTTGGGTAAATTACACAATTATTGACAAAAGGCACGTCAATTGCATGGTTACCCTCATTGATGCACTTTGATCAGCACTTTTTTTTGTTCAATTGATATCCAATGCCAATTGGGCAATTGGCCAATCTCCAGTGAAGGAGAAGAGAACAGCTGTTTGAGTTTAATTCTCGAATATCCTGCGTGGACTTCGCATCTTTCTCACAAGTTGTTTCCCTTTTTTTTATATTTCGTGTGTAGTGCAGTGCAGTGCAGTGCTGAGTAACTCCTGGTAACACCATTCATAACACTCGTGTCACGCATCCGCACTGCTGCGTTTCCAGAGAAAATTCAAGCAAACAGGACGTTGTTTCGAAGTTTACAAATTTCTACAAAAAAGAAACGTGTGGACGATATGAGTACTGGAAAATTGGTGAAACATCTTGGGGGATGCCACTGTGGTGCTGTGCGCTACGAAGTCATGGCACCGGCCAATTTGCAGGTCATCGATTGCAAGTAAGTATAATCTTGTTTATGGAAATCATGTAATTTGAACAAGATCTCATTTTTTGGGGGGAAAAAGGGTCCAGAATCTTGGGTTGGACTATGTTGGTCTTATATTTAGAATCGCTCTTTTAAAACAGAAAAATTGTGTTTTTATTTTAAAAATTACACGGTTACTTTAAAAAGGTGCATTTTTAGACTATTTTAGCTTAGAAAAATTGAACTTTTGACGCAAACATCGTAATTTTATCTAAGAAAAATCCATGCAATCACATCATCAGGAAATGAATTTGGGGAATCATTTCTCAACCATTTTTTGGCAAAAGAAATAGTTTGAGTTTTAGTTACAGTTAGTGCTGGTTTTAAGCTCAGTCCAGACTATATCAAAAAACAAAAAAAGGAAAAGCAGTGTTTCTAAAACATGTTTCCATAAAAAGTTTTCGGCTGTATTTTCATGTTTTCTATAGTTTGGATACTATGATTTTCAAAATATGAACTTGAAAGCATGTTTCTGAAAACATAATACACCCATACCTCGATATACGGCCGCTCTTTATACGGCCTTTCGCTATAACGGCCTTTTTTATTTATGGTACGTTTTCGATATATGGCCCAAAATGTTTCGTTATACGGCCGTTATGCGGGCATATTCCTATGTGCGCATGCGCACTATAGTCAAACACCTCGCTGCTGGAACTGTGAAATGCACAGTTGCATACAATTTTTTTTTAAATCTTTTTTTATTATCTGGGGGATGACTAAATCGTTAATTAAATAAATTAATCGATAGATTAAGAATAAATGAAATTAAAAAGAATTAAAGAAAAAAACACTCGTTATTAAATGTTATCGATGATATCCAGTGATTGGGGGTGCTGCAGTTCCACAGTGCCTATGGACGAGCCACCACCTGTTGTTTTTCATTATATGTACATACATATGTGCATATGATTTTTTTCTAAATTAACGTTTATTATTATTACATTGTTTTGTACTTATACAAGCACTTTCTTAGAAAATAACAAGAATAAAATGCTTTATGAACTAAAAAAATATATTATTTTGTAAAAAAAAATTGGAACGGATCTAATTGAATTGCACGGGTTCCTAAAGTATTAATTTATTCGTTATACGGCTTTTCACTATACGGCCTACTTTTCCGGAACGTATTTAGGCCGTAAAACGAGGTATGGGTGTAGTCGAAACATAAAAACAACAACTCTCAGTTCAGACTATCAAAAACAAGAAGCAAAAGCAATGTTTCTAAAACATGTTTCCATAAAAAGTTTGCTACTCAAGTTTTCATGCTTTCTATAGTTTAAACACCATGCGTGTCGGTCTATTGACACTTAAGCCTATAGCTTTTCTGGTTTAAAAATATGAAAACTTGAAAGCATGTTTCTGAAAACTTGTTTCGACTATTATGTTTTCAGAAACACTGCTTTTGCTTTTTGTTTTCTATAGTCTGGACCTACTTTTAGACAAGGTTAGACATGTCTGTCTATTGACACTTATGCCTATTGAAGGTACAATAACTTTTCTGCTACTTTCACATATAAAGAAAACTTTCAATTGTGGCCCATTTTTTTTGTCCCATTATTCTTGCCTCGCAGCATTGATTTTATTTTCTGTACTTTTTAAAACATTTTAACCCATTGTCTGTTTGCCAATGGCTAATGCCGACCAAAATTCACAATAGCCGCATTAGGTTACCATCGATGACCCCTTTATCACTTTTTTTAGTGACTTGTCCTAGTGTAATATTATTGTTAAGTTGAATTGAAAAGCGCATTTTTCCACGCTTTCCTAGTGCCCATTTTGTTTTTTTTCCCACTTGAGCACCCATTCAGAACCTTTCGTGCAAACATGGGATGCTAAAATTTTCAACCAAAACAAACTTTGGGTGTTGTCTCGTAAAATGCCCTTCCTGAAAATGTCATACTTTTTGGCAACAAAATCCTTTTCTGGTGGTCCAAGGTTAAGTTAGCTCCTTCGCATGCTAAATTTGCTAAATTTATTAAGTAATGGATTATTACCAGATCTAAAAGACCTGGAATTGTCAGAATTAGAAATGCTTTAAAAAATTGTACAAGTTAAAAAAAAAAAAAAAATTGTTTGCCATCATGTGCTAAATAACCCGTGATGATGTTCATCCAAACGTGAGGAGGAAATTTTATGGTTGTATTTTATGCTACATTGTACCTTGTGGCTGAGTTCCCACACCTACACCATATTATTAAAGACATATCCTCGAAAAACGATGTTATACTTCTTGAAATTGGATTCTGGGATGTGAACGTGCAAAATGTGCTATAAATGTGAATAAATTCATCAAATTCTTCAAAATTTGGTTTATGGTACTCTAACGCTTTTGTTATGGATAGAGACGTATTTGGAATCAGACTTGAACATCACATGTACTACATCGAATACCTGCAAATAAAAATACAGAACAAAGTGTCTGTCTGAAGACTATTCCAGAGACAAATTCAGAGCAAAGTGTCTGTCTGAAGACTTTTCTAGAAAAAAGTTCTTGTCTCAAGACCTTCCCAAAAAAAAAGGGTCGCCAGAAGACCTTTCCAAAGAAAAGTACCAATTGCAAGACAATTCCAGAGAAAAATGTCTGTCTAAAGACTTTTCCAGAAAAAGTGTCTTTTCAAAGATCTTTCCGGACAAAAGTTCTTGTCTCATGACCTTTCCAAAGAAAAGTGCCAATTGCAAGACAATTTCAGAGACAAATCCAAAGCAAAGTGTCTGTCTGAAGACTTTTCTAGAGAAAAGTCCCTTTTTCAAAGATCTTGCCAGAGAAAAGTTCTTGTCTCAGGACCTTCCCAAAGAAAAGTGCCAATTGCAAGATAATTCCAGAGACAAATCCAGAGAAAAGAGTCTGTCTGAAGACTTCTTCAGAGAAATGTGCCTTTCTCAAAGACTTTTCCAGGGAAAAGTGTCTTTTCAAGACCTTTAGAAAGAAATGTGTTTGTCTTAAGACCTTTCTTAAGAAAAACCCAGAGAAAACTGTTTGTCTCAAAGACTTTTGCAGAGAAAAGTGTTTATTTCAAAGAGTTTTCCAGAGAAATATGTCTGTCTCTTAAATCTTTTCAGAGAAAAGTATCTGTCTGAAGACCTTTCCTAAGAAAATGTGTCTCAAAGACCCTTCCTGAGAAAAGTGTCCGTTCATAACCTTTCCAAAAAAAATGTGGCTGTCCGAATACCTTTTCCAAGAACAGGTGTCTCAAGATCTTTCCAGAGAAAAGTGTCTGTCTTAAGACCTTTCCAAAGAAATGCCTAGAGAAAAATGTTTCTCTCAAAGACTTTTCCAGAGAAAATTGCCTTTCTCAAAGACCTTTGTAGAGAAAAGTGTCTTTTTAAGACCTTTAAAAAGAAAAGTGTCTGTCTTAAGACCTTACCAAAGAAAATCCTTGAGAAAAATGTTTGTCTCAAAGATCTTTTCAGAAAATAGTGCTTTTCTCAAAGACCTTTCCAGAGAAAAGTTGAAGACGGACTGCCTCGAAGAACTTTTCAGAAGGCCTTCATAAAGTGACCTAAAGCCTACGCTTTTATCAATTTATGCACAGCCTGAATTTCTCGTTAATATTTGATGGTTTTTGTAGGGGAAAATATACGTCTAGTCATTGTAATAACAGGAAAATTGTCACAAACCTAAAAGTGAGGATAATTTGCATGAATTTGCACTTGTGGTGCACCGTGGTGGTCGAGATGTCACGCAAGAGCCGTCATTCACCATCACCGTGCCACTTGCACTGTCACGATGGCCATCGTTTATCAATAAGTTTCCGGCATTTCGATTTTCTTATGAAATTTTCTGTTGGCTTTTAATTAGCTACCGTTAATTACAATGCCGTGTGAAATAGCGTTCGTGTATGAAATGCGGTGCCTTTATTAGCCACGACCTTGTAGCAGAAATTCACGGAAATCATCTAATGAAGTGCTTTTAAAACCTTTTTCAACTCACGACACACGAAATAATGCTTTGTTTCAATAAAATAAAGAAAAACCAGGTTTTTAATAATGTCTTCTCCAAACTCTTTAACTGAAAACTATTGCCGCACACACCCGTAGAACCTTCGCGGTAATCGAAAAACACCAATTCTGTATCTTGATGAGCTCATTTTATCATTTTTTTTTATATTCTTGGCTGTTTAGTTGCAGTATTTGTACCAAGAAGCAGAATCGGCACTTCATCGTTCCGTCAAGTCGTTTTAAGCTGCTCAGGGGCCACGACATCTTGACCACGTACACTTTCAACACGCACCGGGCCAAACACAGCTTCTGTAAAATCTGCGGCATTCAGAGCTTTTACATTCCTCGCTCGAATACCGATGGAATTGGTAAGCGCGCATCGTTCGAAAACCAAAGACGCGGATT
The DNA here is from genome assembly GCA_034698625.1 of Julus scanicus. Taxonomy (NCBI): domain Eukaryota; kingdom Metazoa; phylum Arthropoda; class Diplopoda; order Julida; family Julidae; genus Julus; species Julus scanicus. The sequence goes on from JAQGBW010002525.1 coordinate 7,615, forward strand.
TGCGATTTTGATGAAACGCTAATGTTACGATTCGTGTTTTCAGGAGTTATGCCTCACTGCTTGGACGAGGGTACGGTGCAGAAGGTTGCCTTGGAACAGTTTGACGGAAAGAACTGGGAAGTGTCGGTCAAGAAACACCCGTCGTTGAGCGAGCGGTCAAAGGATAACAACAACAAGGTGGATGTCATGTACTGAACGGGAAACGTTGTCGGAATCATCGAGCGAGGTTCATTTGTCCAAGTGCCCGGAGTTGCGAAACAGTTTAATTTGAAGGCGTCTCTCACATACGTCCGGTCAGTCTTCGTTCCGTGAAATCACGCGTATCGTCTTTTCATAGAAATCTGTCACTTTTTGCACTCGCTCGGCCATTTGTCCATTTTTACGCTGAAAGGACACGGACCGAATGTATGTGGGAACTCTGATGGCACATTTATCAACAGATGGCGCCAGGAAACTGATTTGCGTCGCTATCTGTGGGTACATGTTGTCTGCTTCGCTGGAAAGTAAGGAAATTTCCTCAAATTTGTATCGTTCCGGAAAAGTACGGGATTATTTACTCGAAATTTCCGCTAATCGGAAAGATCCGTTATCAAATTTATAGAAAAAATCCTTGAAACCCTTAAATTTTCAGTTTAGGAAAGGCTTTGGAAATTTTCTCAAATTTTTATCGCCTGGGAAAAGTCTGGAATTATTTACGTGAAATTTCTGCTAATCGGAACGATCCTATATCAAATTTATAGAAAACATTCCTTGAAACCCTTGCATTTTCAGTTTAGGAAAAGCTTTGAAAATTTTCTCAAATTTGTATCGCCTTGGAAAAGTCTGGAATTATTTACGTGAAATTTCTGCTAATCGGAACGATCCTATAACAAATTTATGGAAAAAAATCCTTGAAACCCTTGAATTTTTGGTTTAGGAAAAGCTTTGAAAATTTTCGCAAATTTATATCGCCCCGGAAAACTCTGGAATTATTTATGTGAAATTTTTAATAATCGGAAAGATCCGATAACAAATTTATGGAAAAAAATCCTTGAAACCCTTGAATTTTCGGTTTAGGAAAGGCTTTGAAAATTTTCTTAAATTTTTATCGCCTTGGAAAAGTCTGGAATTATTTACGTGAAATTTCCGCTTTCGCCAAGATCCGATATCAAATTTATAGAAAACAATCCTTGAAACCCTTGAATTTTTGGTTTAGGAAAGGCTTTGAAAATATTCTTAAATCTGTATCGCCCCGAAAAAGTCTGGAATTATTTACGTAAAGTTTCCGCTAATCGGAAAGATCCGATATCAAATTTATAGAAAAAAAAATCCTTGAAACCCTTGAATTTTCGGTTTAGGAAAGTCTTTGGAAATTTTCTCAAATTTGTATCGCCTTGGAAAAGTCTGGAATTATTTACGTAAAATTTCTGATAACCGGAAAGATCCGATATCAAATTTATAGAAAAAAAAATCCTTGAAACCCTTAAATTTTTGGTTTAGGAAAGGCTTTGGGCAAATGAACATCGAAAGTACGAAACCCTCTTTTCTGACCCTCGAAGCACGATTTCAACAAGTCCTTCTAGCATACAAATAAGTGCCGGAATATTGGCCACTCGTTACGTAAAAAAACCCACACAAAGGGCTTATTTTCAGTTTTGAACATTTATTTAGGCATAAATGATGGATATTTACATCAGTCGACCTTTTGGGTCTTAGAAGCCGACGCTTTGCGACTTCTAAAGTATTTAACCGCAGAAACAATGGAAAGAACCAACGGCAAGCTAACTGGCAGAAACAGGGGCACGTAAATGGCATACTTCTGATCGTCCGGAAAATATAACAATGCCAACATGGAAGGGTCGAAGAATGCGGCTTCTGCAAAAGAGTAAAAGATGTGTTTGACGCCAATGTTTAGCACAAGTTTTTAACAATGTGCCAGTAAGTTTTTTATCGATTACCTGAAGCGATTAAAGATTTCTTTGAAGATGAAAAAGCGGTCATGATATCTCCGTCGTCGAGTGCGACGTACGCATCCTCGATGTATCGCACGGCTCTGTAAACCTGAAAAAAAGTTTCAGAACGTTATAGCACGGCATGATGCCTTTTCACCTTTTCGAAACAAGGAGGTACCTTTTCGCCGACGTGATCGGCAATGACGATGTTGCTGATTTCTTCCAGAAGCTGAGCCAGGGATTGCAAGGTTGAGGTCGACATCAGCAAGTTCTCGACGATGCGCATCCTGAGCACGGAATCGAGTTCCTGAAACAAACAACGAAGCCGAGTTATTGATTTGTTAACTTAGGACTCCCGCAATATGAAAAGTTCACGATGCCCATTACACGCCACGGCCGCAAATTTTGTTAACGTAAGACTACTGTTTTATGAAAAGTTCATGTTTGGCCATCACACGAACATTTTATGACTGAGGTTTTGTTAATTCCACACAAGATTGCGGCCTGCTAGAGCCATTTTAAAAGTTATTTGCGTTTCAGGTTTGCAAAACTACTTTAAAGGTGGCCGAAACATTGACGGACAAGGAGGGAATCTGCTAAAGAAAGGAATGTGTACTCGCCCAGTCTCGGATGTGGCTGGAATCCAAATCGGCATGCGATAACGTTGACGAGATCTGATGCGGTATTCCCAGAAGAGATCGCAGTTGCGGCAATATGATGCCCATGACATGCTGCATGTTGACCCGCGAGCTCGCATCCTTGCCGTCGATGCGCTCCGGATTGTACAACATAAAGCCGCCCCAGCGCGGTAACAGAAAGGCGTTCAACTCCGAGGGTTCGCCTGCGTTGGAATTTTTGAAAAGTTGACCGTTAAGACAATGCTCGGTAAAGCGGCGGATTGGTTTTTAGCAGCGAGGTCAGCAGACAGGCCGGACATCCTTACCGATTAAATCGTAGATCTGCAGCGGTGCCTGGTGAGGAGGCGGCACGTAGACTACGAAGTTGAGGCCCGGGTTGGTGGAGACGTAGGAACCTGCGAGGGACATTTACGAGTCAGAATCGGGACCAATTCAAGAATGCCGGGAGTTGCGTACCTAGTTTCGATTCCACCGGATTGACGATGCGAGGAAGCTGATCGGCGGTCAGGACGTAATGCTTGCGCTCGCTGTTGTAGTGAGCGCGGATGTCCAGCATCGTCAAGTACAAGACCTGGGACTTGAAACCGAGGGTCACCACGTCTTTTAACTTGTCCGCCAGCGGTTCCAGGTATTCTAGTGATATTTGTGCGAAGGGACGTTTAATCGTGACCGCAATTCGATTAAACTGTTTTAAACTGTAGGTTCGGTGGCATTACCGCAAGTTGCAGCTTCGATGTCCCACTGCATGTCGACCAGCGCCGGGTCGGGAAGGATCAGCGTCAATGTCACGTCGATGGCAGCCGTCGAAGGTAAGGTGCGCATGGAAGTTTTATCGGGCTAGGAGTTTAAAAGGGGGAGTAAAACCTGTTCGTTAATGGGTTCTTCGGTGTACGTCTAACGGCCCTTGAAAAATCGGCTGAACGTACCCTCTCCGTTTTTGCACCCGCAAATCGAATGTAGGATTCTTGAAGTCTGGCCGGACTCAAGATGGCAGACAGTATCCACGAGGATGCTCGTAGAACGACACTGTGCAAATCTAAAACAGATATTTGAATATTTTAAATCCAGAGTATGGACTGGAGTGTGATTGCGAGCCTTCAGAGCACAAGAGTCCAACATTTTTACCTCTCTCAAACTTCAAAAACATGGTGCGGTGTACTCCCATGTGCATGGCAGCATCTTTCATCAGCGGGTTATTTTTTGGTAAAACGTAGACTATGACGCTACCCACGGCGTCTTTGTTGGAACGTTGCAGTTTTGCGTCCAAATCTACAACCGTGCTTTTCAACCGATTAGATCTTAACAAAGTCACTCGTACAAACTTGCAGAAAGTTGCGGAATCGAACGAAACTTACCCGAAATGTCGACCGCTTTCTCGACGTGGTTGAGTTCGGCTGCCGAACAGCGGCGCACCACCCAACGCGCCGTGATTCCAAACTTTTCTGCATTTTCAACTGCCGGCGGGACTGAAAGTAACGATTAATGTAACCCGGTTTGATAGTACACTCGTACCGGAACAGAGAGTCTCACCTAGTAGGTCTTCCACTCGTAACCGTTGTGCTTCTCGGATTAGATCGGCATCGGAAATGCCAGCTTCGCACGATGCGACGGTTACGTTTATGGGAATGTTCAGCTGAGACGAGAAAAAAGGTATTTTGAAACATGGTTTGTCCGCGTCTGAGAAACGGTATGACTCACCTTCAGTTCGCTTAGCGAGCGGATGTCCTCGTAGGGTAGAGCGACGCGGTACACTTCGGTCGTCTTCCACCACACGGGAACGCCGATGAGAACAAAAATGAAGATGTAACTAAACGCAGCAGCGATTTTTGAGTTTTCTGAAAAGTTTAAGCAAGTTATTATTTTGAAGTAGTGGGTTTACGCACAGGGCTACCTTTGGGCCCCGTATGACACGGGGTCGGGACCTAGAGCAGGGTCTTATAAGCGGTAGCCCCGTAACTTTAGCTGATTCACAGGAATAGCGTTTGTAACAGAGGTGCTGGACAAATGGAGTTGGAGCTCAAGTGTAAATTCCAAGGCAGGGCGTCTGTGGACCTTAACTTCCAAATGCCTCGAAGAAGCATATGATAAAGTTTTGCCTAGGACACAAACAGCACAAAATAGCCTGCTACAGGCGGATTATATGCAACTTCATCCCATAAAACATTCCGAACCACAGCCCCTAAAGCAACATATCGAAGGGCCTTTATGACAGGGGCGCGAGTATTAAGATTTGCCAAGGACGCAAATTAGCCTGCTAAAGGCGCTCATTTTATGCAAGCTACTTTCTATAACCATAAGATAACCTCTAAAATCGAGGAAGCAGCATATTGAAGTGCCTATGTGACAGGGGCGCACGTATTGAGTTTAGAATATGCGCCGACTGACAAAATTATTCTAAAATACTGCAATGAGCGTGCTGGGCTACATAACAATATCAAATGATACCTAATCGAACTTCAGTCTTACGGCCATCGTTTCTAGTACCTACGATGCTGAATTAACGTGAAATTAATATCATTTTTACCTTCTTCGGGGCTAAAATCGCCATAGGCGCCTTCGGTGGCCGCCATTGCTGTAAACAGAATACGGTCGCCAGGCAACGCCTTCTTCCCGGCATGCAACGGGCGTCGACACGCGCCCTCTGCCGGGATGCTGGAGAAGTACAATTCCATCTTTTAAAATATTGATGGTGGGATGTTTTTGGCCACTCTCCAATGAATGTTAGGCCTCGAAATAGCAGATTTAAGTATTATTATTCGAGAATATAATTGAGCAACATAATAATATTATGTTTTTTTCACCCCTGCAACTATTTGGTCGTTTGGCCCCAACAGCTTTCTTTACTGCTCCTCCCGTCTTATTTGTTTATCAGAAAAAGTCGTTAATGGCGAGGTTGGTGCGGGAACCCATCGTGATATTATATATTTTTATTTTTGGCAAGAAACACACCCGTGAAAATATCCTGCTTTGCTTCTGTCACCCGCTTAGTCTAGTCTTGTGGTTGATTTTTTTTTTTCAGTCAAAGCGTGGAAACAAATTATTTTTTAGCGTTTGTTTGAAAAGACACCCGCTGTAGTATCTGATTTTTGCAAAATCTCTTGTCTGTGGCGTGCTGAAAATTGGGCAAAAATAGACATAAACACGTAAAAAGTAGTCTTATGAACCCGTAAATTCTTGATTCGTACCTTTGCTTAGAACTACCCTGGTGAAAAAAACAATAGAAACCAATAGAGATTTATATTGGTTTCTATTGTTATTTGGCCACTTTATTGATTTTAATTGTTTTCTATGGTTCCTGTATTGACTTCTATTGACTTTATGGTTTAGCTGTATTGACTGAACATTAGAAAACAATAGAAAACCATAGAAAACAATTTAAACTAATAAAACCAATAGAAATTTTATATTGATACCAATAGAAAACAATGGGCCGAATAACAATAGAAATCTCTATGGTTTTTCTTTCACCAGGGTATACCCATGATGAAGCGTTCCATTTTGCTTTTTAAGTTAATTTTTTCACTAAATCTGGATGTCCTGTAGTCTAATTCATCATCTAGTGGCCACCCCCTGTAATAGCCAATAAATTTTAAAAAAATTAGTGGGGTCTCAATAGTTGCCCCTTTGTGGGGGTACATGATGGGGGTGATTCCTCACTGGGACCATATTGTCCCTCTCGCGTTGACTGACCCCTGTTCAAGTGAGGCCACACATGGTCACGGTCATAATTCTTTCGGTCACCCGAGGATTTTTGCCACTGGATCATTTTGGGGGTGATGAGGGTGGGGGTGGGATAAAAAGGAGTATGGTGATGACAAGTACAAGGGCCACCCAAAGAAAAATACAGAAGCTGGTAAATCACACGTGGTGATAGTCTGGAATAAGATTACATATGATACATTCTATAATGGCCCTTATTTGGGTTCTACTTTTTTATGACTCACAGTGAATCTAATTTTTCGCATCATGTGCTAAAGTTTGTGAACACTCAAAAGTGTTCAAAATCCAATGACCTACAGGAATTAGAAGCTACTTGACTTTGTGACAAAAAATGGTGTAAAAGCAGATTTCCAGTTTGTAGCAATTTTGAAAAAAAAAAAAGACTCCCCACCCTTAAAAAACCCCGATGTAAATGGGGTTTGAAAGTGGCACATTTTGGCTCGTTTTAATGGTGGTGGTGTTCTTTTGTGTATTTGCTAAAAAGCTAAAATGGTCCTCCTCACCACCCAATTTAGGTTCCCTCGTTTTTAAAATGTTAACTCGACAACGACGTGTTTATATCCCGAACTGTTTACATCTGGACCCCTGAAGAAGGTCTTCCTCGAAAAGTAAATTGTATGTTTAAAGTGTGTAAACTATAGCGAAAAAGTGAATAGAGGGCGACGGCCATCTTGAACCGCTCCCAGAGATGACGTCACTTGTGGCGTCTGGGCTTTCAAAGTTTTTACTAGATGCATGGGCCTTACTTAAATTTTCTGCTATCTCCGAGATGTCTGAAGATAGTCATCAAGTACCTGCAGAACAAAATTGCACTTTCTTACTTTACATTTTAATACTACATTTCTGTACATTAACTGCAGTTTTCTGGTGTATAATGAAACAAAAAACTGCACTTTTACAGCAGTTTTAGTGGAAAAAAGGCAGTTTTTCTACCATGTCTAAGTACTCCAATTGTCTTTGGGCCACATCAAGGCCATTATCTTGTTTAGCAGGCAGAGGATCTCCAAGTAATGTAGGTAACCCTGCACCTTTGGATTGAAAGGCAAGCGCATAACCCACTCCACCACCGATGAGTGTAGGTACTCCTCCTACTCTCTTCCACAGGTCCCTAAATTTCAACCAACCTCGACCGGGGAGCGAACCCCGCACCTAGAGTGTAGTGTAGAGCGTAGAGTGTAGGTACTCCTACTCTCTTCCATAGGTAGGATTGAAAAGCCACATCAGGCTACATGTACTGAACTGAATTGTAGCGAATCCTTTATGACGGACCCTCCATAGGAGGCGCTACCGTAGCCACAGAAAGGCAGATTGCTTTGTGCTGAGCTGCTCTTCCACGAGGCTACATTGCCTCACCTCTACGTGTTTACTGCTTTCTTGTTTTAAGGTCCACCACCTTTTTATCAGACACTTGGCGTGTGTCACATTTTCCTTTTCTTTTGGGCATCGGAAAGACCTAGACGCTCCTCCACGGAACCTTCCGCCATGCCTATCCTATATCCCTCCATGGCTGGACATTTAGTCATCACATGCTGCAGATCCTCTGTTCCATCATCACACATGGTTAGTCTCGAACGGCCCTGCCCTTGCTCTGAACAGTAAGGCGCTCCCATACGAATTATCATAGAAGACCTCTTTCGCAATCTTCGCTTTGTCCCTATAGTATGCCAGGGTACTCTTGCCCGTCATTCTCTCTGTCCAGGCATGTTCCTCCTACTTGTGAACTAGCGTCTTAATCTGGTCCGAATCTGCCCGTTTCCCCTCGATGAATGGATTGAATCCGAATCTGACCGCAAACTTTTTGACCAGACGCAGCCACTGGGTGCACTAGCCCCATCCTCTAATAAACTCTCAAACTTGCCGTGCCGCATAATACTTGTCTAGGGTCCACAATCTCTTTAGGTAAAGGCTCCTTCACACTGTCACGTTTTTGCTACGTTACGGCTACTTGCTTGAAATTTTGACGTCACTAGCAGACAGCTACGGCAGCCATAAGGTGCAGTAAGAGAATAGAAACAGTTTCTATTTCGACCAATGGGAAGCGAGATTTCCCGGCCAATGGGAAGAGAGATGGAAAAAGCAGACACTAATACTTTTTCGGCCATTTGCGTTTTCGATCGTTAGATGGCGCTGCTGTGTGGCCAGTAATAGCCAATCAGAGAAGAGGTCTAACAAAACGTGGACGTAATAATGTGTAGGGTGTTTGCCGTAACTTTTAACCGCAGTGTAGCCGTACCGTAGCGAAAACGTGACAGTGTGAAGGGGCCTTAAGTCAGCTTACTTATCATTTCACGAGACTCAAAGTTTGACCATCCCATCTTGCCCTGCAGGGCTTCCACTATAATATACCTGTTGGCCTTGAGGGCTTTCTTGGCACTTTGCCATTGCATACATTCCAACTCCTTGTTGACATTTGCTGCATAGCATATAACATCATTTGCACATGTATGGGCCATTCATTCGTTTCCTCTCATTCGTTTCCTCTCATTACCGTTAGGAGGCTTAGGGTAGTCTTCCAGAATTGCTGATTGCTGAACTTCACCGTAACTCGGGAAGGATGGTATGCGGAGAGAAATTAGATGAAAAATGAGAGTGTCGGTCGTATATCGCAGCGTGATTTCCGTTTTGTTTCTAATCCTCGGTGGGCTTCCTTATAATGGATGTGTTGTGTGGGCCAGCTCAACAATAGCTACATTTTTGTGGCGTTCTAAAACGCTTAATAAACCGAGTGAAAGAAAAGTGGGGGAAAAAAATGTGGCCACAAATTATCGGGCAGCCTTAAAATAGCGTCGCAACGGCGCACTCTCCGCTTCACTTTGGGATGTTAAAAACACTGTTCAAACTCGAATTTTAAGCCTGACGCCTAAACAGTTGTTTTTTGGCTCCTCCACCAATTTGTCATTTTATTCTTGACATTCGGTTTATTTGCGTTTTTTGAAGGGGAAGACCCCCCGAATCAACGAGGGTACAACGCCGTTCGGAGTGCCTTTACCAATACTTGGACCAAAGTGCTTTTTTAGGATCCATTCCTGGTGAAGGGACCATGTTTTCTGGATGTTCTAAACATCACACCTGCCCATCTGCCATCTTGTTAACTGCTCAAAAATGACGTCACTGAATTATGAATTTTTTGGTAGATGGGGTTCTGAAAAAGCCATTATGATTTCTTTGTTTCTATAATCCTGAGATGTAGCTTAGATTTTGTTTGTTTACTTAAAATCTTAATTACGAGAACCATTAATCAGAAGGAGAAAAAATGTGGCCCGGTGGCAGGACGGGTTCAAACGGGATCAGAATAAATCTGAAAACAGTGTTGACATTATGTCTATTGAGAAAAGGAAAACTGAAAACATTTGGAGGGGATCGTCCAACAAGTACAGTACTTGGATTAGAAATGTTGGAGGGAACATAAACTGAACTCCTTCCCTGATCAAGAAAGCTGTGAAACACGCCAGTCGGGACTGCGGGAGAGACAGTAGGGAAGGCCGGGGCACAGTGGGTACCTACACTTTTTAGAATCCATTTTTTTGGAGGGAAAAATATTTAACTCGTAGCATATTAAAAGAATTACCCAGTAATATACGAGCCTTAAGGATCTGTATACATTTTGTCATCGTTTTAGAGCTACTATAGTTTTTATTGCTTAAAAGAATAAAGTTGGTTGCGCAGACTGTCCCACTGTGCCCCTATACCGGGGCACATTGGGACATGGCATGGGGTACAGTGGTCCACGCGAAATTAAGACAAATTTTACGAGAAAAAGAACACCACATTGATTAATAGTGTGTAATTCAGCACGTCAATTTAAAATTCCAATTATAAATTACAAAAAAGGATTAAAATTAAGCGTAATTACGGCAGCTTTCATATTTTCACCGCTTACTCGTCCAAGTTATGATTAATGAGAAAATATACAAATATTTTCCAAAAACATTAATCGGGGGATGCAAGGACATGTCCCGCTGTACCCCGTAATGGTGTGGTCCTCTGTGCCCCGTATAACCAATTTGATTCGAATACGGCCTTACAGCTGACCACGTGGCTAATTAACATAAACTTTAGTTTGAAATTATAGCGGGTTATACACACTCGTCAATGGTATATCGCAGAATTACTAATGTTTAATAATTACAACTAGAATAAAAATCCAATTGCGAGTTGAATAATTACTTTTCAAGAACAAAAACTTTAACTGCAAATATTTTCTTCTATACTTGTGTCAGATCGCAGACATTTTGGTTAATGAAAGAGTGCTGTAGACAGCTTATTTGCAAATCAAAAGCATCAAGCTGCTGATAAAACCTGATTTTATAAAGATGTTGTACCACTGTACCCCGTGTCCCACTGTGCCCCGGTTTCCCAAACTCTCTCCCTCGCAGCCTGGCGTGCAGCTTCCTAACAGTCAAACTAGGAGGATGTCTATAAAGAGTTAATTAAATAAATTAAAGAATAAATTAAATAAATTAAAGAATAGATTAAGAATAAATTAAATTAGAAAGAATTAAAGAAAAAAGGATTCATTATATTAAATGTTATCCCGTGTTTTTTGGTTTTTCAAATGTTATTCACATTTTGCTATCATTCAACGAGACTATTTTAAGCCTTTTTATTGAAAAAAAAAGTTTAAAAAATGTCAAAAAATAGTACAAAACCAAACCACGACATAACATAATGCAAACGTAACACCCCCAAAAAAAACCACACGAAACAGTGGGTGTTAATGACAAGAGCACTCGCCAAATAAATCCAAGAAAGTTTTTAATTAAAACATGGAAAAGCAATCATTGATATTGGCTTTTTGAGTTTGTCATCGCATTGTCACCGAAAAATATTTATTTTTTAGTTTTAGAAAAACCAAACTGGTGCATCCTGGAAATATAAAAAAAACAGCTGCAAAGCGCGTAACACGATGGCAGAAGAAACCAGGGGAGAAACTCTGGTTCCAAGCTGGCCATAAATTTGGCGAGTGAACTCTGACCCTTAGCAAATAAAATATTAGTCTTCAGAGGGCGCTGATGGCTTCGAATTTGGTGGCAAACTAATGGCGATACATAACGTGCGTGTGATTCTTACGTGTTTGGTGTAAGATAATATGGGAAGGGAGGGGCCCGTGGGGTGAGAAACGTGGATATGGCACCCACGGGACAGGTCACCAGCACGCGCCCCCACGTGGACGTCGTTTGGTGGGGAGGCTTGAAATTTATAACAAAAAAATTGAAGGAAATTTTTTGATAAGCAGTAAAACTGCAGAAAATGGGCTATTTTTGTGCAGTGAGGTACTTTTACTGCAGTAAATAGACTGTTTTTATGTAGTGCCCTGGTGGAAAAAAACAATAGAGATTTGTATTGTTTTCTATTGGTATCAATAGAAAACTTCTATTGATTTTATTGGTTTCTATTGTTTTCTATTGTTTAGTCAATACCTACAGCTAAACCATAGAAATTAATACATGAACCATAGAAAACAATTAAAATCAATAGTGTCCAAATAACAATAGAAACCAAGGTGAGGTACTTTTAATGCAGTAAATGAGCTGTTTTTATGCAGTGAGGAACTTTTACCGCAGTACATGGGCTGTTTTTATGCAGTGAGGAACTTTTGCCGCAGTACATGGGCTGT
>JAQGBW010002526.1:0-19516 GCA_034698625.1 Julus scanicus
GATCAGCTTAAGATCATCAAAAGTGATCAGCTTAAGATCATCAAAAGTGATCAGCTTAAGATCATCAAAAGTGATCACATGACTGCATTTCAGAGCCCTATCTATCCAGTAGCAGAAACAAGCACTGTTTAGGGGCTTCAGGGTTGGTGGCGCCTCCCTGAGGACCCACATGGTCCATATTTCTGCTTTTTGGCGTAGGGTGGAAGTAGAGTAGCCAGTGGTGTTATATCCCCTCCTTCCCGCAACTCAATGACGTAATACTCCCTCTCCTTTGGTATTCTATCAAAGAGAGTGGAACTGAGTTTTATTTGAATCCCCCCACGAAATTATGAATGAGTCCCCCTTCAGTCAACAAGAGGAAGGGTATTCTTCTTGCAATCATTTCACCCACTTCTTTTTAAACATTCAAAAATAACCTATCTCCTCCTCCTCTTCAAATTTAAAGATGCAGTTTGCGTCATAACCCCCTCTCCCTCCTTCCTACCGCCCCATGGACACCACCACAGCAGCAGAGCCTGTGTCGCTGTGACGGATAATATCTGTAAAAGTGAATCATACCTAGGGGGACCTTACAAGTGAGGGCCTCTAAATATAGGGGAGAGTGGGTAGAAATGGAATGCAGGCGGAATGGGACATTGCCAATAATTAAAAATTGGAAAGTTTCAAAAATTTGACACTCGTTTGCCTACATGGCACTCGTGTTCCCGCATTTGTTTGCGTAAAATGGTGGCCTTCTGATGAAACGAAAGAATATGGGAAGGAAAAGTGTGATTTCACTACCAAAAAGTACGTTTTTACTTCAAATATTAAACTCTTCTAAAAGTATTGTTTATAGAGGAAACGTTTTCAAATTAAGTACATTAATAGCAGTTAGGATAATTATCATGTTATTACATGTTTCGCACCAATCTGCCAGGTACTTTTAATCTTACGGTGTGTTTGAGACAAATATCTAGTGGTAGGAAGATTGGGACAAAATAGTGCAGGAGGAATGGGACGTATTCCTTGTTGCCGGAATTTAATGCATTTTCTGCTTTTAGAACTTTAGCACGTGCAGGAGGAATCTTAAGCACGTGCAAATCAGTTCTTTTTCTGTTTGTCGTTGAAGCCGGTGATTTTGTGTCGGTGAGATTTGCCGAGAAAAATAATGCTGGGTATGCATTCGAAGAAGCTGAAATATCTTTTTTAGAAAAAAAAAGAATACCGTGAGTTTTGAATTTCTTTATACAAAATACATAAACGTGGTTACTAAATTTGATGCCATTCTGAAGCTTCCCCCGCTTTTTCTGTGCGGAGGAAGATCAAAATTGCGGGAAAATCTACACATTTTGCATCGATGTTAGTTAATTTTCAATAGTTCGTTAGTTTTCGTAAAATAATCCTGCTATATGGTAAAGTGTGTTTCTATTATTGAAATTAAATCAAAAATATTAATTTAGCACACGTTTTGGTTTCCTGCAGGCGCTACACTGCTCTGCGGCGTACCACCCTTTACAACACTGCCAGTTCTGTGCCGCTACAGCTCTCCCACATATTGGGAGAGATCCGATCTGTCCCCTTCTCTCGCACACTCTACTATATCACCCTTTGTCGTCTTTTGTCTGCACTCTAACCTCTGTCGCCATCCTCATGCCACCACCTGATCCTTCCTCTCTTATTCGTTTGTCCTTTCCCGTCCTGTGCTAATTCGGCCGGGTACCTGTAATGGGTTACCCAGCCTGTCCATTGTCTTCTCTATTTTGCGTATTTCTGCGATATCCAAATATTGTCTCCACCGGTTGACCCATTTTATCCCATTCCGGATCAACCTGTAAATCGTTGGGCTTTTTTTAGCCGTAGTTGCCGTTGGGGGCCCTTAAACCACAACCAACAACAACAACAACCCAAAAGTGTTGTGAGGACCCTACGAAGCTCAGCTGGTCTCACCCGATCTGTTGGTAGACCGTGGCCAATTTGCCAACACTCCTCATTATGAAGGTGTAAGTGAGAACAAAATGAACCATGTCAATAAATAAAGAAAAGGCAAAAAACCATAAGTGCCAACATAGCCGAAGTGGCCCTTACCTTATTTACACAGTCCCTGATTTATTAGTGTGTGTTTATATGTTGAGAAAGGCGTATTTGTGGCCCTTGGCACCTGCCCATTGTGTGGTTGAATAGGGGGAGTTGATGGAAGACCATTTATGCCCTCTGTGGGAAATGTTGAAGATTGAGTTTCCCATCGTTTTGAATTTCTGGTTTAATACGTCATTAATAGAAAGGAGGTTTTTTTTCTTCCCTTCCTCTCGTCCCAGGGAAAAATGCTACGTGCAAAGACTCTTAATGCCGTTCTGTGCAATAAAAACAGATGTTTCAGTGATTAGCTTTGAGCGATGAAGTCACTTTAAATCGATTCGTCAAATCCTTGGCCTAGGCCATCTCACTCTCTCCCTCTCTCATGGTTCAGGCAACCAGTCAAGAACAAAGAAACTATAAAAACACACACACTAGAGAAACAAAAATGGTGGCATCAGGATGGGAAGAAGTAGACAAAAATCATCGAATGATTTAAGTAAGTTAGGATCATTTATCATTTCTAACAAATACGAGTATTTACTCCCAAACAGTTAATTTGGCAAAAAGCGAAAACCCATGCCTGTCATAATGATGAGGGATCCACTTTGCCCACACGATTTTATAGGTACTTTCCTGTTATAGAGGGTCATTTTCCAAACAAAAATTTTTAGGAGAAATTGTCATTTCAATACCAACTAATTAAGGTGATTGACCTTGATCAACTGAACAACACTTGGAAAATAAGAAAATGCCCTTCTATAACAGGAGAACTGAACAGCACCCAAAAAATATATAGGACAGAGTGGGGAGGAATGGGCCATTTTTCACCTTTTCATTTTTAAAACAATGTACAAACCTTAAAACGAAACAGTTTTTATAAACAAATTTACTTCAAACTATTGGAAATACAGTATGCAGTGTTTAAAATATTTTCTTATTACTAAAATAAGAAAATTAATTGATATAAAACCACTCTCCATTTTGTCCCATTCCTCCTGCGCGCAGGAGGAATAGGACACTGTTTTTAAAACAAAAATACAAAGGATTTTACTAAACTAAATTAATTTTTTTTATTTATTTGCAATAAAAGGAACACTTCTCCTTTATGCAGGATTTTTTTACGAAAACTAATGAACTATTGATTTGTAGATGTGTAGATTTTCCCGCAATTTTGATCTTCCTCCGCACAGAAAAGCCTGGGGAAGCTTCAGAATGACATCAACTTTTGTAACCGTGTTTATGACTTCTTTATCAGTTAATTTAAAACTCAAGGTATTCTCCTTTATTCGTAAAAAAAATACATTTCAGCTTCTTCAAGTTCACACCCACATTATTTTTTTTGGCAAATCTCACCGACACAAAATCACCAGCTTGCACGTGCGACCTCCTGCACGTGCTAAAATTCTAAAAGCAAAAATGCATCGAATTCCAGCAACAGGGATGTCCCATTTCTCCTCCTGCACTTTTTTGTCCCAATCCTCCTGCCACTAGGTATTTGTCTTAAACACACCGTAAGATTAAAAGTACTTGGCAGATTGGTGCGAAACATGTGATAACATCATAACCATCCTAACTGCTATAAATGTACTTAATTTAAAAACGTTTCCTCGATAAACGATACTTTTAGAAGAGTTTAAAATCTAAAGTATAAACGTACTTTTTGCATGGTAGTGAAATTACACTTTTCCTTCCCATATTCTATTATTTCATTAGAAGTCCACCATTTTACACAAGAAAATGGGGGAACACAAGTGCAATGTAGACAAACGAGTATCAAACTTTTTACCCTTTTAAATGTTAAATTATTGGCAATGTCCCATTCCTCCCGCGTCCCATTCCTACCCACTCTCCCCTAAAGGTTACAGCTGGGATAAAGGTGGCCAAAAATCGTGAATTGCTTTTAGTATTGATTCAAAATTGTCGTCAACTTTGATCGACTGGCGCCACATGATTTTGGCCAAATACGATTTCAAGTGATGGCGCGCGGTACCCCGATGCGGTTTAATGCACCATTTTGCCAATCCCCACATTCTTTCAATTGTCTGCGTGTGGACGCCCACCTAATTAACATTGTTACCTCGATCAACTGAACAACACTTGGAAAATAAGAAAATGCCCCTCTATAACAGGAAAGTACCATTTTGGTGTTATGCAAAATGGGGATACTTTGCACCAGTTTCTGGTGCTTTTATTGAAATTCCGAACAAGTGTTCAATAACTAAGATCCGAAATTGTTCGGGTCAAATAATTAAGAGGGATGTCCCAAAAAAAATTGGTTGTAGCAGACTGTCTCGCTCTTTAATAAATTTGTTAGTAAAATTTATCTCCAAATATCAAATTAAAATTTCAACACTTCACTCTGATGACTAGTTTAGCAAAATTATATAAAAATAAACATATTTTCTTCCAAATATTTTTCAATTTAAAAAAATAAATTGATAATGCTGAATATAAAAATATATTATGCTCATTGTCTTGACATTTTCTTTTTCTAGGATCATCTGGCTTACATGATTCATAAGTTTGGATTTATATATGAAGTAATATCACCGCCGAGGATCTGACAGATGATCGAAGAAATCTTTTTTCAAATGTTTGTCAAGGTAATTCAGCTGTTCAGCTTGCTTATTAAAAATGAAAAACTAGCGAAGACACAATGCAACCAGAAAGTCACTTAAAAATTGAGTGGCTTTTGCTAAGAAGAAAAAAGCACGATGGCGCGTATACATGCATCAACTTTGAAGTTTCGGATTTGACCGAAATCCTATTATAATTAATTCAATGTATTTTTATATGTTGCTATTTTCAATAATTCTGGTAATACACTCGAGCTTCTTCCGTTGAAAATGTTATTCTTTGTCGGCAACAAAATGAGTTTAAAATTTGTCGATCAATGTATACGGATATGCTAAATATATTTATGCGCATTTTATTTAGGGTGGTCCAGATTTAATGTTTGTTGGTGAATCTAATGAGTATATTAATAATGCCGGAAACTACTTTCAGAAATAATTGCATCTGACATGTTAAAAAATAACATTTTCAAACTTAATTATGCATGGAAAACTCCAATTATCCATTGGTCAGTGGAGCAAATGGACAAGTGCCGCCTGGTCCATGCCGTTCATAAAAAATATTATTCAAAATTTAATAGTGTTCAGAACCTTAACCAATTGTATTATGGTGAACCATTTCACCCTACATCATATATAACTAGGCCAACGAATATCAACAGGGTCAACAAGAAGGGGAGGGGACACTTGGGAGACCACATCAGATGGCAAACTATTGCACAATTAGCAAAGGTCCAGATTTAAGTTGTGACCATTCACACATGGCTTTCATGTGGCCGGTAAACTGAATTCAGTGTGTGATAATTATATATAAATCTTAAAATGGGCTCACTTGGATGTTTGCGTCCTGGGCAATTTAGGGGAGAGTGGGTAGGAATAAGGAGCAGGAGGAATGGGACATTGCCAATAATTTAAAATTTGAAAGTGAAAGAAGTTTGACACTCGGGCATCTACATGGCACTCGTATTTCCGCATTTGGTTGTGTAAAATGGTGGCCTTCTGGGAAAACACTAGAATATGGGAACTAAAAGAGTGATTTCACTACCAAAAAGTATGTTTTTACTTCAAATTTTAAACTCTTCATAAAGGTATCGTTTATAGAGAAAACGTTTTCAAATTAAGTTCATTAATAGCAGTTGGGATGGTTATGTTGTTATTACATGATTCGCAACAATCTGCCAGGTCCTTCTAATCCTACGGTGTGTTTGAGACAAATACCTATTGGTAGCAAGATTGGGACAAAATAGTGCAGGAGGAGAAATGTGACATATTCCCTGTTGCTGGAATTTAATGCATTCTTGCTTTTAGAACTTTAGCACGTGCAGGAGGAATCTTAAGCACGTGCAAAACAGTTCTTTTTTCTGTTTGATGTTGAAGCTAGTAATTTTGTGTCGGTGAGATTTGCCAAGAAAAATTATGCGGGTATGAACTCGAAGAAGCTGAAATGTACTTTTTGCGAAGAAATGAGAATACCGTGAGTTTCAAATTTTCTGATACACGAGTCATAAAATGGTTACAAAAGTTTATGTCATTCTAAAGCTTCCCCCACTTTTCCTGTGTGGAGGAAAATCAAAATTGCGAGAAATCAACACATTTTGCATCGATGTTAGTTACTTTTCAATTGTTTGTTAGTTTTCGTGAAAAAATCCTTCTAAAAGATAAAGGGTGTTCTTAGTATTGCAAATAAATTGCCAAAATTAATTTAGTGTGGTAAAATCCTTTGTATTTTCGTTTTAAAAATGGGACAATATGCAGAGTAGTTTTATTTCAATTAATTTTTTTATTTTAGTAATAAGAAAATATTTTTAACACTGCACAATATTCACAGTAGCATAAAGTAAATTTGTAAATAAAATTTGTTACGTTTTATGGTTTGCGAATAATTTTAAAAATAAAAAGGTGAAAAATGGCCCATTCCTACCCACTCTTCCTTATCTATTAAATCCGCCACTGCCATAAGTACATGAACAAAAACTTGTATTAATATTTAGAATGAGGTCCTAAATGAGGTCCAATGATAACATGTTTCAAATAACCACAGAAAACAATACGGTATTTGTATCCATGACCACTTCTGGTCAGGATTATATTTTAGTTGTATTTTATATTTTGAAAAATATTTCGAAATACAAGATATGTAGTCACTTCTGGACTAACTTGATATAGTGGTTAATACGTGTCAAGTTTACGTAAGATGTAAATAAGTAATGTTTGAAGTTAATGCCAAAATTTAACATGCACAGTATGTGATGATTTCTAGAAAAAATATTATTAAATGAAAGGTGCACACCAACTCTTGGCATGTAATTGCGATTTGCTGTTTGCGTGCGTATCTACTAAATCTGTTAATTTCTAAAATTCAGCTGTGTTTTATGCTAATGCAACATAGGCTACTCACAATTATTGTGGGCGAAACATTTTGAGAAACAACTACCTGTACGCAACAAACTATACAATTAATGCATTTTGACAAATGCAAGTTTTCCCCGGAGTAACAGCGAATCTAACGCGAAAATAATTTATTGATTTTCATATTTGAGGGTCATGAGAAGTGGAATTACGGGGGAGGATGGGTTTGAAATGCATTGGACTTTACCGTATATATTTGCAACGAGTACGCGCTCGAAGCCATAGTTTCATTATTTTTGTACGTGGCTTTATATTTAATTGTTATCAGAGGGATATTTGAAAATGTGCATTACCGTTGTCATGACAACGCTAGGTTGGATATTAATGAAAATACGCTGTGGTGTGCGGATGAAAAACACATTTTTATCGGTTTGTCCATTGATTCATGCCCGTGCTTGTTTCCTGGTCAATTGCCCAATTTTTTGACCTAGGACTGCGTGGATCTTAGGGAAAATCCATTAAAGAGTCTTCGATTTTTTGACTTTTTTTTGATCCCCCCCCCCCTCCCCCTAGGTCTGCCAACGTCTGTCTTTCACGACTCCTTCCCTCTTAAAAAGACGTATGATTCCAAAGCAACATTTGCGAAATTTATTAACTTTATTAAACAAAATGCACAAATAAATGCTACTAAAAAATGGAGGAAAATGTGGCCACTTTACTGCCTGTGTGCGGACCTGTGCCTGGTACCAGGCACAGCCTCACAGGTCCGCACGTAAGTGCTTCTAAAAGAATCGCGTATTAAAAAGCGCTTCTACAGACGTCTGTTTTTCCAGACCCCCTCCCCCCCTACGTCCGGAAATGTCTGATTTGTCAGACCTTTATCGATGGTCTCTTAGCTTGTTAACACCAGCAGTTGAGTTGGTTACGTGCTTGCCTCTTGATCCTAAGATGTAGGTTTCCCCCCTCAGGTCAAGGTCATGGTAATTTTTGAATGGCTCAAATTGCTTAAGTGGTGTTCTTTCAAATGGCAGTTTGGGAAGTTGACATACAGCTGATAATGTTATCACGTCATGCTTTTGTTCCCATATCTATACACCCATACCTCGCTTTACGGCCTAGATATGTTCCGGAAAAGTTGGCGGTAAAGTGAAAAAGTCGTATAATAAATCAATTCTTTTTTGCATTTTGATTTTCATTTTTTTCCCTTCTTAAACAAAGTGAAACCCATAAGTTGTTTTATTGTTAGCCAAATATGACCTTGTTTGTGCAAATTTAGGTAACATCACATTTTTACCCACTTTCTTTAATTACAGAATTTTTTGGCTGTATAACAAAAAAGTGAGGGTCGTAAATCGATAAAGTGCCATATGTAAAATAGGCCATATAAAGAGCGGTCGTATAGCGAGGTATTGGTGTACTTGAACATGAGTATTGGAAGGGTTTAGAAAATGTGGAGAAGGGCAGTGTTGTTATGAAGTAGGGTTTCTACAGGGTGAACTTCATAGTTTCAAAAATCATTGAGGTCCACCCAGAATAAATAGAAGGGTGGGAAGGTGTGGCCATTTTCTGTAGTCACCATGCCGTGGTCGGGTGAGCACCGAGACTTTGTCATTGAATTTTTTTTTAAAAGTGTGGTAGCGACGCAGAGGGCCTTTCGCAGGCGGTTCGGTTTAGCTCTTCACGACAGAATTTGAATTTAAAAACCATTCAGGATTTTCACCTTTCTGGCAGTCAACAAACACAATTTTCGTTACTGGGCAACTGAAAACCCTAGGGAGCTTCACCAAAGGCTACTTCACAGCCCTAAAGTGACAGTTTGGTGCGCTGTGTCCTCTATGACATAATTTTTAAACATAACGAAAATAAATGGCATTATATGTACTTTTAGAAAATAAAAACTTTTGTTCCTCTTCTACCGGTTTTTTCAAAGTTCACCTGCCTAATCATGGAGGTCATTCTGCTGCACCCTGTAGTAACTATTTTTTTAACAAATTATCCAAAAAAATCCGAATTTGGGACCGTTGAAAAATATGCTTTTAGACAGGTTTATTTACATACATGGGTCTTAAGTCGGGACCGGAATCTTTAAGGAGGGTATTTATTTACACAGAATGCATTTAGACAGGTTCTACTGTATACAGTTTCAGCTGTGCTCGCTTATACCCTGGGATAAATTTATTAGGGATAAATGTGGGCACCATCGTATCAGTCAAGATGGCGGCTAGAAAACCAAGATCTATGGGTGCCATGATTGATATCTTTTGTTTAGTTGTATTGCATTATGGGAACCGATATCCCATGATGCAATGCACTAAACGAGATTATACAAACACAGTGTGTCCACTCAAAGATAACCATCTTCGAGAAAGATAATCGAGGTTAGTGATAAACTAGTTTAAGTTTATTGTGTGTCCAGAGTATTAGTCACACTTTGTTTTCTGGCACTCAATACTGTCCACAAATGTTTATAATTTATATATTATATAAAATCAATAATAGAATAACTTTTTTTCTCTAAATCTACTGGTCGTGTTCCGATATATTTTTCAATTCAGCACTTCATCGCATACTATCGATCAAAAATAAAATAAAAATCCAGTGCTTCAGGATAGTTTCCATATAAAGCACATAAAGCTACAAAACATGTCACAAAAATGTTAAACCCATATTGCGGAATAATTAAAGTTTCGGACTCGGGTGGAATGTCGAATGTATGCGCACACTGTATATGTCATCAAATATAAAGCCTAACAAGTTTTCCTCTGGCATAGTAAACAAGCTTCCAAATCTCAATTTTTACACATTCATGATGAATTTTCCAGAAATGTTTCCGCGCACTTTAGCAGTACGTATACGACACATCCGTATATGCAAATTAACTACTCGGCCACCGGATTCGCAGACTTAATTGGAACGTAGAGCGAGCGGAGTGTGGATCAATTCCCACTAGCGAAATGTGGTTCACGTCCCATTCAATTAAATTATTCGTGATATTTTGAAATTTGGCTTAAGCGCGTGACCCCGCTCCAGTAATTTACATGTTTTCTCCATCAGCGAAAATCCTCCGATGAGGTGGTCGTCACCATTTTCTCATCGTATATTTGGATGCTTGTAAACCCTAACGTTGTTAAATTTCCTCATAAACCCTTTTATTTTTAAAAAAAGCCGCAGTTGTTCGCAAGTACGCGCCAGAAGTGCTTTTCTCGCTGTGGGAGGTTTGCGTTCAATATTGCGAACACCCGCATGCATAATCGCAATCGTTTATACGCGCTACATGTATTATTTAATAGAGCCGAACGTGACTTGCCTGATGCTAAAGACTCGTATACAAAGATTATATTTTGAAGAAAAAAAATAATTAATCAAAGCAAGGCGAAAAACAGATATGGTGGAAAGTAAGGATTCCGCATGTATCAATTCAGTTCAACCCAGTGAGAGTTCTGCTGTGTCGAGAAGCTCAAGGTCTAGGTTTCTTACTGTCTGCACAAGACACAGAACGGATAAATTTCATCCGTCCATTAAAATCTGGTAATGGCTGCAGCGTAAACATAAAATGTGCATTCCCGCCATTGAATCGAGCTGAAACTAGTGTCAACATTCTTCCCGCCCTCCACTTACAATAAAAAAACAAAAATCAAGTGCCCACTTTTGCTACCCCGTTACCACACTAGTACACGTGACCACAGTTTCCGGACAGACCTAGATGTACATGCGTCACCTATAGTATTTATCAAATTAGGAAGCGTTTTAAAACCATGTGGAAAGACGCCATGTTCCGGACAAACACAGAACTGACAAAACTAGAAATAAAACCAACTTTTTGCGTTGTGTGTAATGGGTGTAATTCTGCGCTTAGATATGTGTTGTATGTTTGGCATACCGAAGAAATTTAGCAGACGATATTCAAGTTTTCAAGCGTGAAGCAAAAAATAGTGCGCGAGCAGAAGAATTTACATTATCTAAGTGAGTTGTGTAAAATTCCAAGCGCACTAGACTCGCTTTATGTAAAATCGGCTGCTAACGCACTAGTTTTTGTTTTGTGCATGCGAACTCCAATATCGTCTGCTAAATTTCTTTTTCATGTCTCATATACAGCGCACATCGTAGCAGACAAAAGTGAGTTTGTGAAATAAGTCTAGTGTGTTTGGAGCTAAAAGGGTTTAGCAAGTTTGTGGTACAGTCCAGTCCACACTAAGCGAGTTCATCTAGCTGCCACTGAAGAGCAGTGACGCTTCTGCTAAACGATTCAAAACAAAAGTAATGTCTTCTTTCGAATGGTATTATTTAAGTTTTTGTTGAAATACGCAACTACACAAGTACAATTACACATTATCGTAAATGTTAGTTTTGGTTAGGTTAGGGTAAATACCCATTTAAGCTTGTTGCCATTTTGCGCAAAAGCCCGGGATTCAATGGAATCAAGTGACCGTTATCATAAGAAAAATGAACACCCGACAAAGACGAAGTTGGAAATAAGGAGTCCTAATACGTACTATAATGACCGTATTATTGTTTTCGTATCTATTCGGGGAATGTTTATATGGACCTTTGGATTCACATACGATATTGATTTGATATTGCGAAGAAGCGATAAATTGGGATGCTCGTAATGAAATAACTAATTTATTGCAGAAACAATACTAAAGACTTGTTTACTGGGAACTTTACTGATGCTTGTAAATCTAGGATCAAGGATGCAACGAAGGTTTATTTTATTTTGATTCCCGAACAAAAATAGTTTCATTTTATACGATTGCATTCTCAAAGAATACAGTAAGATGTTAGTTTTGTCAACACACGATGAACCACAAGGGCACTCATTTTCATTGTAAAATTGATTAGTCCAGTAAACTAGTTTTTCATCGTAAACTTCCAGATAAATGGGTTAATTTGGACAACAGTCACATATTTCATTTTTTGACGAAAAGTAGGTCACTGTGGTCTGTCCATCTTTTACACATGATCAAAAACTGTTCTACGATGATTTTGGCTCAGTAGTGTCATAATTTATTTATGCTTCAGGGTGGAAAAACAATACATAAATACCGTAAAATGTGAATACCTTGGCCTGCTTTGGGACTCTAAGTTAGAATGGGGGAACTTTGGGACGGTCATGTACGTAAACATGGAGATTTCCCTGTTGAAGAAATTATATTTGGACAAGCAGAAGTAAAATTATGCCCCTATGTCCATATCTAATATTTTATATGAAACATGTAGTGTCATGTTGTGTTCCTCGTGTTATAACATGTTGCAAAAAGATACATAATTCAATAATAACATTGCTGCCCCTTGACAGAAGGCAATCACTATGAACATACGAGTATGTAAGGTTAGACAAACTTAAGGGGCAGCCAAAACTTGTTTTTCTGTAATTTTGATAAATTTCTTCTGTATTTTCTTATTCTTGACCTCAAAAAGGACCCTTGCAAAGTTGGGACTAAATTGGACTAAATTAAAACTAAGTTGGGACCTAACTTAACTCCGAAGTTGCCCCTACTGGTGTTGCCCCGGGTGTTAAGTGACATCAAGACTGACGCCACGTCCTGGGACCTTTGTTCTAGAAGGCCTCAAATGGAAATTTCCTGTCTTTTTGTTTTGTGTCCTTTTTTGCATTCTACTTAAGTTTCTGTATCGAAAGGTTCTGCTTAGCTGGTGTGTAGACATTTACACACTAGTGAATAAACTATTTCATTCCAAGTTCGCGTGTTTGATTTATTCATTAATTACAATACAATCTCTAGAATGGAACACACTTATAGGTCAAAGCGTGGTGTACCGAGCATGGGCTTTTTGAGAGGTTTAACCAGCCATGCAATTCTAATTTGGTGAGAAGAATTTTCAAATCAAACCACAGAG
Organism: Julus scanicus; assembly: GCA_034698625.1. Taxonomy (NCBI): domain Eukaryota; kingdom Metazoa; phylum Arthropoda; class Diplopoda; order Julida; family Julidae; genus Julus; species Julus scanicus. The sequence continues at coordinate 12,837 of JAQGBW010002526.1, forward strand.
CGGGACATACTTATCACTCAAAACCCCTGGTAGAACTTCGAGTAACATCAGACCGTTACTACTGGTCTTTTTTCTGACACGCGATTCGTCGATGGAACTCGCTCCTGGAAATTCCCTTCAACGAGATGTGATCCTTCTTCAAGTCCATGTTTTTGTTTTTGTTATTTAATTATTTAATTATTTATTGATACTGCATGTAACCTTTATGTTTGTAGTGACATTGTAGATTGGGTAATTTACCCCTCTGCCACATGACACTCTTGTGCTGACTGTAGGGTAATAAATTGAAGTGCTGGAGAAAAATGGAGGTTGCTCTTGCATTCTATCTAGACACACAACTTGTGGACCTTTTCAGAGCTGCTTGAACATACTGCGCATGTGCACTGTATCCGGGCCAAGTGCGGATATTCCAACTGCCCGAGTGAGAAGTTTGTTTGAGTACCTCTATTGTCTAAAGGTTTATTGTAGATCTGCCTTTGTTTGGATTTAATTTCAAATTAGTTGGGGGAAGTAAATCTAATGTCTCAGCCCCCCCAAAAAAGACTTCTTAAAGCTATGTAGAAGTGAGTTATTATCTGTGGCGTCTCATCGCTAATTAAACGTGACATCCCATTTTTAATATCAAGATAAATAAATAGGTACATCTAGAAGGAGCAATAAATCATTAGAACTATATATATATATATACAAAAATATATATATTCACGATGTGTACAAATTCGTGCCTTTATCGATTATAGGAAATGCGTGCTCTGAAACTAAAGTATTTTCTTATGTTTTAAAATGAAGAAACGCAAATCCCAGACGTGATATACTCTATTTATAAATTTAGAGACTACGACCCCAATAAATCATGCAGATCTAGGCCTATTACACTATAGGGCTTAAGAAAATTACTTAGGAGAAATTACTTGAAAATCTTCATAGTCGAGCCGGCATTACGAGAACGTGGTCTAAAAACGAGGGTTTTTCGAGACATGTACACGTGATTTATGTCGAGATTTTAAATGATATATGCAATCCATTTTGTCATTTTAATACACTTTTATGGCACTATTTAATGACTCTTGACAAATAATTTATAATTTATTAGCGAAGATTTATGCGTAAGGCTAACTAGGATCAACGCGTACGTGACCCAACGCGAGGAAATGAATTTTGTTCCGCTAAACCGATACCGTAAAATGTGGATACTTTTAGGCTGATGTACCTGGAAGCCAGTTTGTAGCGTTTTTATTTTGGAATTTTTAAAAAGTGTTCAATAATTATGACCCCAAAACTTACACAGGTCGCATAGAATCGACTATCTTATAACAGGACCCCTACATAGAGGAACGCTGGGACAGACTGCGCAAGTATGTTTAATTTCTTATAGCAAAAAGACTAAAAGGATGGCAAAATGCATACAGATCTTGAATGCATTAATTCTTTTAAAATGCTACTAGTTTAGTATTTCTCCCAAAAAAAAAAAGATTCTAAAATGTTGGCCCACTGTGCCCCGGTCTCCCTAACTCAAAACTCCATTTCGAGTTAAATAATCAAAACACAAAGTTGAACATAAAGTTTGCAGAAAATTTTTAAAAATCTAAAAGATCCAAAATCGACCGCTTTCGGTCCGCAAGTTACCGAAACAAAAGTTGCCGTTACGGCAGACGACTCTTTCTATGGAAACTAAATATTTCTTAACCGTAGCCGTGGTTACTTTACGGATGTTCCTTATGCAGATTTCACTTCTGATGCACAGGATTGTGATCAAGTCCTCATTACTTTGAGTGGTGGCAAAGAAGAAAGGATATGAAACCCTCTCTCCTAGAGCGAGAGAGAGAACTCACAGATTGGTATTATTTTTGTAAGAGAAAAAATAAGTGTTGCGCGCGCAATATTCGGAGTACATTTTTCTTGTTAAGCTTTATAGATATGCCATGCGATGTTATGCAATATATTTAATGGATTTGAACAAAGAACTGACGAACTGAAATGTATTTACATACAAAAGCTATCGGCTTTACGGCTTTTTCAACGCTTTTGATACCGTGCTTCCAGTGTGCTTCGTGCATCAACTCAAAGACAATGCGTGTGCGTAACCCGCGTTGTCACCTAAAAAGCTTTTCTGATGAACCTGATAAAAAATGCTTTCATTTCATTGTTTCGCCAAGCAAAATTCTTATTATATTGTGTTCAACCGAATATACCGCGCATACTATTAACAATAATGCAAATATGCCTACAAACATACGAAAGTATCGAGGGAACGTATACTCCGAAATGGCTGAAAATAAAAGTATTTATTAACCCAAATTTGCTATCGGTGTACTCTTGCGGCTCTGATGGTATGAAAAGTTGGTCCACTTGACTCAGTTTGTACAAATTAAAATATTTAAGTTTTTACGTCATTCCTCAGGATTGTATAGGCTGATTTTTCATCATGCTTCAAACAATTACAGGGACCAATATATAAGGGCTACTAAATCATTGTAAAGACGGCAAACGGAAGAAAACTTCCCCACATTAGCTTCCTCCCAAAAACTTCCTGCAAAAAACTTCCTTTCATAATCTTACTGTTATAAATAACTTAAGTATGCTATAACTTCTATTCGCTTACTTTGTACCAATAGCTTCCGCATATATTTTTGTAAACATGAAATACTTTAGATTATGAAGGAGATGTGTTTAATTAAAGTTTATTGGCCATATGAAACATTTATATGTAATAATATGAACAGTAAATGACTAATTGGGTTAGGTTAGTTATTTTAGTCGCGGGAAGATATTTGGTGGTAAGTTATTTGTATTAGCCAGTTATTGGGAGGAAGTTATTGGCTGTAAGTTTTTGGCGGGATGTTAATGGAGGGAAGTTTTGTTCTGCAAATCGTAAAGACATAAAGAGCTATCTTGAACTTTTAGGCAGTCAGAGCATTCAGAGCATGTGACTTTATATGTCGCTGAAACTGCCGAGTAAAGACTCGGAATTAAATGTAACAAAGGAATCTGAAGCTTTTTACTTTAAAACTTCTAGTTAACTTCTCGGATCGTTGCTCATTTAAATTACTTACAGTTGTAAGACCCATCAGATCACTCTCCGATGCCTAACGTCAGTCGTGTATTGCCGTAGTTCGACCTTAAGAAAGTCTAACTCTGGCAAGCTCTAACGTAGAAGACAACGGTCTTCCTCGAACTCCCTAATACCCTGTCCCCACTAGCACATCCAACTTAGTTGGATCTAGATTCTCAGTTGGATGTGAACTAAAACCAATCATGGTCGAACTGACCTGTCCCCATATGGCTCCACTAAGCTGTAAAACCATTTGTTGAATGTGCACTGCATTGTGGGAATGCAATGACATCAAACAGTGTTGCACCCAAATATTCCTTAAAATTCCCTATTGCAGAGGACCAGTTTTCCCATCCCAAGAAAATATAGGGAACTTTTTCGGAAAAAATTCTTGGCAACACTGCCTCTGACGTCATTGACTGGGTTTTATGCTCTTTTCTACATCCAACCTTGTTTGGGGAACATGGTCGGAGCAGACGAAAAACGACTGGGTTGTGAAACTACTTCAACTTGGATGTGACTGTCCCCATTCAACATTCAACTGCATCCGACTGAGAATCTAGATCCAAACGAGTTCCAAATGTGCTAGTGGGGACAGGGTATTACAGAACGCAGACATCGACGAGTTGAAGCAGCAAATTTTGGACGCTTGGAATGAATTTAATCAAACAACAATCGACGAGTCAATCGCCCAATGGCGTACACGCCTTAGGGCTTCTATTTTCGCGAAAGGTACTAACTTTGAACACAAATTGAAGAAGAATTTTTTTTGTATCTTATTTATGTACACATGTACAAATTATTAAAAAATTCCATTAACAAAAATAACCATTTAATGATTTTTATAAAGTTGGCTTACTTTTTATTGGCCCACCCTGTATATAAACCCCTAAACATCAGCATTCCCTCGACGCTCTGTTGCTATGCGTGAAAGGCCATCATCAGGGGCAGCAAGCAAAAACCCCTAAACATGTGCCTTTTTTCATTGCTCCGAGGCTATGTGCGGTAAGCCATATTCAGGGGCAGAAATTATAATATACTACATGTTTATAAATCTTTAAACACCAGAATTTTCTCGTGTGTGAAAAACATCATCAGGCACGTTTTCTGAATGTGTAGTCACGCATACATTAATATCTTACGTTTCTACGAATGTTATACTTATGAATATACAGTATTTTGTCTGAAACTGGATTTGAATGATATCCATTGTTAGACAGCGACCTTTTGTTCATTCATTAGGCCTACAACGAATGTAATTGAATTTGTTAGAGAACGGTCATGGCAATGTGAGATTTTCTACTGAATTATGTAGGCAATCAAAATATTTACGCGCATCAAATGTTATTCATATTCAACTCATTGATTTTTACTTAGGAAGCTCATTTGCATCTCTCTCTCTAGCTATCGTATAAAACTGGCTTATTCCCAGGAGAAATGCAACGAGAAATTGAATTGTTTATTTATACCGATATAGGATTAAAAGGCTATTGCGATAATGCCGTATCGTGCATCTCGTTCAATTGAAATTACGATTGAAATCATATTTTATTCGATTAAACGCGAGGCGAGGATGCAAATTAAGCCATAAAAGGCCATTCAATGTCTGATTTAGACGACCGAATAACTTTCATATATATATGGCACAATAGAATCTGAAATCGCGATGTAAATTTCCATTATACCACTATAATATATAATATAAAGTTGAATTTAGATTTTTAACTATGATTAACTTTTGAATAATGAAATTACTTCTTTTGTCCCACATCGAATTAATATTGACAAACGTTGTCAGCAGTTTCAAGTTTTCAAATAAAACACTTGACTTTAAATAACGTTTATCAACTATTAGAATAATATATTAAAAATGTAAGGATAACATTTCAGATAAATTTAAAAAAAAAATTTGCATTGCATTGTTGTCAAAAGGAGATTGGAGATAGAGGAAAAATTATGAAAATTTCATAAAAAAAACTTTTTTATCATGATTAATTTAGCCACAAAAACCAGCCTAAATTGCTTACATTAATTGATCCTGTTGGCAAAATAATATTTTACACGTACACAAATATATTAAAAAATGGTAAATGCCATGTATCGACGTGTCATAAATGATCATACTTTTTAATATTTAATATCAAATATGAGGTCATTTATAAGTTTAATTTCTGTAATGTCCATATCAGCTCACTTATACCTGCACTTAAATGTGCTACAAATACATTCGTTCTTTTAATAATGATATCTTCCCCTAATTTTTTCCATGTAGAAGATAATGAAATAAAATATCAAATATGATGATAAATGTCTCCATGCATGTATGGATATTATGTTATCTTGTAATATATGGACAATAAATGTTTTTGATATTGTCTATTTTTACATTTAGAAAACACTCCTGATGTTAGGTTTTCTCACAGGTGATTGAGGAATTGCTAATATTTAATTTTTTCTAGTAAATATAGGTTAGGATAACTGAGGGAAATCATCAGGAGATTATGACATAATTTAGGACAAAATATGTCAGTTTGTAGACCATCATAATATTTTTCACCTGTGTAATTTAAAGCATAAAATTGATACCACAATAAACCCTTATTCCAATCTATTCAATGGGCTTATAACCCACCAAAAACCGATTAAATGTGAATTCTTTTGTTGATTTTGTGTTAATTATCCCATAAAGAGTGGTTATTATTTATAATAATAGTTTCTTCTTTAAAATCGAGCTTCATTGTTTGGCCAAATGGCGTCAATTGTGTGTCATTTCGTTGCATTAAGACCTCGTTTCACCAACAATGTCCATTGTACTCCAAAAGAGAAAGCAATGCTATTTCATTGTGTTCAACTTCCACCAATTGCCTCGTTTTCAGAGGTAACAGCAAACGAAATCTTAAGTGCTTACGCCTATTAAATATTTTAAGAAAGCGTTATCAAAAACACTTCCTAGTTCATCATTTTTCCAAGTACATTAACTGGAATTAAAGTACAGCAGACTCGAAGTTCATGTTGGATGTTGGAAGTACATTTACCAAAAAAAGAGAGAGGTGGGTTCAAACGACATTTTGACAGATAGGAAAGCAGTTAATTCATCAAGAAACAGATGGCTAAATATTGCCTCTAGTAATATTGATGGCTGACATCATAAATCAAACGCAATTGGCCCTACATAAGAAACAATAATTCACAAAAATGATTGCTGATATAGAAAAAAAATCATCGATGTTCAGAGGTTAAGAGACTTGTTTAACTTAGGACCTAATACCTCCTTACCGTGTCAATTGTATACGTAAAACCTATCCTTAAACTTGTCAATTTTATGCTTATGGCCTTTACCATGTTAAATCTTTTTGAAATACAGACGATTCCGCTTAATTGGGACACAACGGGACTTAAGCATTTTGGCCCAATTAATCAATTGCCCCAATTAAGCGAATTCCACATAAGTGTGTGATGGTATACGTACATTTGTATTCACATTGAGGTAACATTTAGCTATACAAACAATTTAAGCCTATAAATTAATCGCATTATAGAACATGTTTACATACGGCAAATGGACAAAGCTCACTGAAACTTGAATTATTTACACAAATTTTGAAAATGAATTCTGTATATAATGTTC
>JAQGBW010002527.1:0-19515 GCA_034698625.1 Julus scanicus
GTCGTTTTGTAAAATGACTGATTAGGTCAGTCGTTTTGTAAAATGACTGATTAGGTCAGTCATTTTACAAATTGGCTAGCTTGACACATCGACTGTAGCATATATACGTAAATGTACGTCTTGGTGAAGACACGGCTTTAGATATCGCTTATATATGCGATTTAAAAATGCAATGCCCCTGATGTCGAGCAATCACTGCAAACTCCCATGTCTTCACTGGTTGCGCACGTACAGGGGCATGCTGCACATGTTTATTGCATGTTTACATGATAATGTAATATTTTAAACGTGCAACATCAGGGTATTACAGCAGCCTTAAAAATCAGGAAAATCAGAAAATGTACTTGATTTTTGTCACCTCTAAGATTCTGGAAGTATTCTTGAAATTCGCGTTAGACACCAGTACATGCTGGAATTTCTTGTTTACGTTGGTAAATAATAAACTTCTATTTTCAAAAATATTGTGGTAAATATGCATCTGAGTATGTATCCTTTATAGATGCATGCACAGTAATGAAAAAGTCTGAAATATTGCTCGAATTACCAAAATGTGGATAGGAAAACAAAGTGAACGTTTTCCGAAGACTAATTAAAGCATTTTAATTCTTAACACAGTTCTAAAAAAACTTATCTGAAAAGATGTCAAAGATGACAGCTATCAAACACGAAGGAGTTCAAATTTAAATAAGGCTGTATTAAAAATGATAGAGACCTTGAATTATTAAAGAATACGAATTGCAAAAACATCATTGTAAATAAATAATGCAAACTAATAAACATATGCTGAACACCTATCAAATAACGCGTTGCATCCTTGCTAAAAATAAACTTAAGAAAAACCCAACTTTTGAAGTGAAAATGCAAATTGGACGAAATCTATGCAAAAAAACTTAAGAAAAACTCAACTTTTGAAGTGAAAATACAGTTTGGACGAAATCTATGCAAAAAAACTTAAGATAAACTCAACTTTTGAAATGAAAATACAGCTTGGACGAAATCTATGCAAAAAAACTTAAGATAAACTCAACTTTTGAAGTGAAAATACAGTTTGGACGAAATTTATGCAAAAAAACTTAAGATAAACTCAACTTTTGAAGTGTTGGACGAAATCTATGCAAACAAAATTAAGATAAACTCAACTTTTGAAGTGAAACTGCAGAAAAACTGCAGTTTGGACGAAATCTATACAAAAAAAACTGAAGAAAAACTACATTATAAATTAAGTTTTTTAAAGTTTTTCTTAAGTTCATTTTTGGCAGAGATCATACATCAAAAATATTTGTATGGCGATATATAATTAGATGTTGAACAATAACATTACATGTGCAAACTTATGTTGCATAAAACTATCTCATTTAAGATATTTATTACTTTTGATGGTGAAACCTTTAGCAGTGAAAGCTTACAGAAAAGTTGATATTTTTCTAATCATAATCTAAAATATGAATATGCATGGCAAATTTTTGCCAGAAATGTGTTTTCCAACAGTATTTTGGACGTTCTTCCGCATTTGTTGTGGGTGGGAAATCCCTAGTTCCCCTTTATATATTTCCGATGCCTCTTCCGGCCTTCCTTCTCCACATTCGTTCACTTCCACCCCACTAACATCAGTAAGCCTAACCTCACGTTCGCATCATCTCCAGATTATGGCCCAATTAAAGTTAACTCGAACAAGTAGAACACGGCGTTCATTAGAAGCACGTATTATCTCCCAAGTGCAGCCATTTTTCCAATGGATTGCCGCAATAAATAAGGCAAGGTGAACGATATGCGTGATGCAGTTCTCGTTTACGCTTTGCAGTGGGGGATACTTGTACTTCCCATAGGCTGGAGCGCCGTTCTCATTTCGTTTAGTAACATTCACTTCACTAGCCGTGACGTGACACGATTGAGTAACGCTATGGCAACGCCTCGGAGCGCTCGGACTTTTTAAACGCAGGGACATGTAGTTAATTTATCACCGAGACCTAGTTGGAAAAGTCATATATTGCTTTTTCTATGGTTTTCTATTGTTCAGTCAATACAGCTAAACCATAGAAGTCAATAAATGTCAATAGAAGTCAGTAAATGCCAATAGAAGTCTATACATGAACCATAGAAGTCAATAAATGAACCATAGAAGTCAATACATGAACCATAGAAGTCAATACATGAACCATAGAAGTCAATACATGAACCATAGAAGTCAATACAGAAGCCATAGAAAACAATTAAAACCAAAAAAGTGTCCAAACAACAATAGAAACCAATAGAGATTTCTATTGGTTTCTATTGTGCTATATATGCTTTCACCAGGGAAAGCATAAAATGTTCCGGTCTATAAAATTTAAATCTTAGTCATTCTGTTAATGTGGAAAAATAGGAAGTGATACGTGCTTATAACACTTAGGACGAAATGTCAAATTAGGAAAAGGAAGAAAATGGTATGTTTCTATGAAATCAACTGTTTTCGTCTTCATTGGCATTTATTTAAACTTGTTACTATGTTTTTAGGGACTGAGGGAAACGCCATATGGTAGCTACTCTGCAGCACAGTACTGCACTGCAGTGAAGCGACATACAATTACATGTATTGTGTGATTGAGGAATTCAAACATCAACTTTTATACAATTTTGCCATTAAAATGTGCAATATCACTAGTAGGATACATCGTAAAATGTCATCTCTGAAAATCGTATAATTAAAATATGTTATCACACAAAACATGAAATTGTAAGTCACTTCACTACAGTGCAGCTCTGTGGTGCAGTGTAGCTTTAACATTTGGCGTTTCCCTCAGTTCCTAAAAACATTGTAACAAGTGTAAATAATTGCCAATGAAGACAAAAACAGTTGATTTCATGCAAACAGACCATTTTCTCCTTTTCCTGATTTGACTTTTAGTCTTAAGTGTTATGGGTCACAAGTTATTATTTGGATTTCCATAAAAAAATAGTCGTACTTAAAATCTATCAAAATCTACCAAAATTTATGACTTCCTATATATAACCGCATTAACAGAATGTTTATAATTATAAGATTTCAGAAATAAAGTAAGGTGGCTGTGACTTTTTGTCCACCCTGTATAATGCATTCATTGATGGAGGATGCCTGCCTACACAGTTGAATGCTGAAAACTTTACAATATGCAGATTACTACATTTTTATGTGGTCCCTATGCTGTATTTCCAACATGGTTAACTAAAGTATATATCCGGCCCATCATTGATTAAATATGGTCCATACACGGCTATATATGAACCCAGGTCCGGATCCAGGGGGTTATACTTCCCCTCCCCACCGAAATCCAAAAACCACACAGCTTATTTAGGAAAAAAATGAGTTTTTCATTCATATTCTCCTCCTATATCACGACATTTTATTTCCATCCATATCTTCTCCGACATTTTATCCTAAATCCGGTATTGCATAATGGACCAAATATTGCCCTCACATGGCATTTCCACTCGGCATTTGGGGAGGTTTAAGCGTCATATATGATGCATTTTAAGGAACATGGGTTCAAAATAGCGCCTAAGGTATCCTTAAACGTAAACTATAAACATATGGATGCTTTGCAAAATATATAAGTTGTGTATATGGATACTTTGTTGTAAACATCACATATATATTTCGATTGAAGTACCGTAGTGTCACTCCCTCAACGTCATGCAGTTAAAGTAGAAATAATAGTCTATTCCAAACTAGTTGTTGAAATAATGGAAAATAGGGGAAATTGGGAAATTGGGGAAATTTAGATTTTCTTATTTGACACAATGTTACCATCATGACTAGGTTGCCTACAAACAACTGCGTAGAACTGGACTCTATCTCAGTTTTAACAAATTCAACCATGACCTAATTCTAGAGCAAATCAATTTTGTTTGGTTTAACTACCATTTTAGCATCATCATCAGCATTATGCGCAAGATTACACTCTACATTTTCTAGTGCAAACATAAGCTTCCTTTACATTTAAGGCCGAAAATGTACATTTTATGACCGACTGCACCATTCTTCGTTTAATTGCGGATTAATAAATCCCAATTAAACATTAAAGCTCATTAAGTAAATGCATAGGGCTCTAGAAACCTACGTCAGTAACACTGTGTGTCTATAAATTACCTAACAAAACAATACACGGAATTTGAAATATGCGAAAGATCTTTAAAAATTAAACGAAAATACCTGTATTATACTGTATATACAGGGTGAGCCAATGAAAAGTAAGCCAAATTTATAAAAATCATAAAATGGTTGTTAATGGAATTTATTGAATATTTGTAATAGGATACAAAAAAATGTCCTATTTCAATTTGTGTTCAAAGTTAGCCCTCTTCTCTGGAAACAGTTTCAAAAATTGCCTAGCACTGTATTTTTTGTTATACGCAAAAAACTTTTCTTCTTCAGTGAACGCCATTTTGAAAGACAAATTCGAATGATTATGTCATTAAAAAAGAACGTGAACGAGGGCGATTCGAAAGTAAAGAGAAAAACAATATTTGTACAAATTTTTATTAAATTCCATTAACAAATAACCTTTTTATGATTTTTATAAAGTTGGCTTACTTTTTAATGGCCCACCCTGTATGTACAGGGTGGACTAAAAGTCAACGCCACCCCACTTTTTTTTTAATAATGTTATAGTCATGAACATTCTGTTAATGCGGTTAAATAGTAGTCATGTGTGCTTTATCAAAACATGTTGTTAGATTTAAGTACGACAATTTTTGACAGAAATCTAAATAATAACTTGGGACATATAACACTTAGGACAAAATGTCGAATTAGGAAAAGGAAAAGAATGCTCTGTTTGCATGAAATCAACTGCTTTCGTCCTTATTGGCAATTATTTAGATTTTTTACAACGTGTTTAGGAACTGAGGGAAATGCAAAATGGTAGCTACGCTGCAGCACAGTGCTGCGACCTACAATTACATTTTATGTGTGATAACGTATTTTACTGATATGATTTTCAAAGATGATATGTTATGCTGCATCTTTCAAGTGATATTACACAATTTAATGGCAACATTAGCATGAATCATAATGTAGAAAAAGTTGATGTTTGAATTTCTTAATCACACAATACATCTAATTGTAGGTCGCTTTACTGCAGTGCAGAACTGTGCTGCAGCGTAACTACCATTTAGTGTTTCCCTCAATTCTTAAAAGCATTCTTAGCAACTTTAAATAATTGCCAATAAAGACGACAACAGTTCACTTCATAGGAACAGACCACTCTCTTCCTTTTCCTAATTTGAAATTTCGTCATAAGTATTAAGAGTCGCAAGTTAAGTGGATTTCTGTCAACTAATGTTTGTAGGTAAAATCTAACAACATCAGTGGATAAAGCACACGTGACTTCCTATTTAACCGCATTAATAGAATGTCCATAAGTATCAAATTTAAGGAAAAAAAAGTGGGGTTTCAGTGACTTTTGGGCCATCCTGTATATATTATGGTAAAATGGTTATTATGGTTAAACTCCATCCTAAAATTCAAGTTCTAGGTTATTCCTCCTAGCTAATATTTAATATCGATCTCAGATGCTCAATTTTAATGTCATCACATCACTTGAAGCCCAATTTAAACATAACTAGCAATTCTAAATAATTTTGGCACATAATTTTTCAAACATAATATTATGTTTAGCAAGATGCTGCAGATGCTGGGATGTCGTGATAGATTAAATCATTAATCTTAATAAGGGAGATCTTGTATCGAGAGCCATTATGAGGAAATACATGGATACCACTCCTTTCGAGAGGAAAGACTAGGTATACCTGATGTTGTTATAACAGGTCAATATAGTTATTCCTACAAGCCTTTACTATTTATGTGAATATCAAACATATCTAAATGTAAAACTTAATTTGTTTATTGAAGACCAGACATGAGTGGGTTAATTTGGGACTGACCTAAACTTCACTTTCTGTAATTTTGATAATTTTCTTCTGTTTTCTTTTAAATTAACTCATAAAATAAATACCTAAGTGATTTTGTTTTATTTTTTTGTGGAGAAAGGTTTAAAGAAGCTGGTAATCTTGTATTATGGGAATATTCATGTTGTGAGTATATTAACTCCATACATTAACATTAAACGCCATATATGGTCATGTTTTCAGATATGCATGGAAAATATCATATATGGCCAATAGAAAGTTTTCCATTAGAAACATTTTCAATACAAAGTTTTCTAATACAAAGTTTTCCATTCGAAACATTTTCAATACAAAGTTTTCTAATACAAAGTTTTCCATTCGAAACATTTTCAATACAAAGTTTTCCACCAAGAACTTTTCCAATACAAAGTTTTCCATTAGAAACTTTTCTAATAGAAAGTTTTCCAACAATGTTTTCCACCAAAAAGTTTTCCAACAGGAACTTTACTAATACAAAGTTTTCCACCAGAAAGTTTTCCAACAATGTTTTCCACCAGAAAGTTTTCCAACAGGAACTTTTCCAATAGGAATATGCCCTGGAACACGCCCTGTTTATTTATTTATTTAAAACTCTTAGATTACAATCGACTTCAACAAAGAAAATGAATTGACAACCAAAAGTGAAATCAACACTGAAAAAGCACTTACTAAAGAAGGGTCAAATTTTTTTCTAAAGTTACTTCACATAAGATAATTTTGGAACAAAAATGAATGGGAATATCCATGTACCTGTTAACCAGAGTAAAAATGATGTCATGTTCGGGACGAAAGGGGCTGATTGTATATGAAGTAGTCAGTTTCGAGTGTTAATCCTTGAACACTTTTCAGAATTCCAAAAAAAAAAACACCAAAACTGTCCCAAAGTAACCACATATTGTGGTAGTCCATTAAGTTCCAAATATAAACATTGAGTAAATTTACAGTATGTCCATGAGTTTTGTGTGGAATATATACCTGCCACTAAGTTAGTAAAGTTAGTAGAGCTCGATCTCAAACTCAAGCCCAGTTACAAATGACCATCAGTGGCACATGCCCTTGCTTATTACTCCATCTGAGTCCCATACCTGATATTGCTTTCCTCCGAACCTCCTTCCACAGCACGTGACCCCTGCGTTGTTTCCCTGAGACGACATAGAGGGCGTTGGCGTATGCGGTAAGGAGCAGGCGGGCGTGAGGGAAGGCCTGTTGGGTTGACCGTTGTAGGGCACCTCCAGTTCCACGAACTCTCGGTCCTTGAATCCACACCAGAAGTCAGGTGGGGTTTGGGGGGAAAAAATAAAGCAGAGAATTAGTAAAACAGTAGTGGCATATTTTTTTGCACAGGCAATGGCACGAGTAATACGAATGACCAGCACTTGCGACACACCACTGTATGCACGAATATATGGGCCTCAAGGCCCCAAGGCCCCTCGGACACGTATACATCCACGACGCTGACGCTCAACGCATATAGACCACGTGACAACATTCAATACAATATGCAACATGGCCGCTATAACACTCTGTTCATGTTCATTGTGATTCCCAGAAAAAAAAATGAATGTGCAAAAATAAGGCTGGAGCGTCACAGCTTTCTTATGTGTGAACACCAGTTTCATTTACAAGTTTTGGAATGTTGGCCCATATTTCCCTGTCATACCCCCCTATCTGGGACCTTTTGGTCCCTCTCCAAGGACACGTACATTCTCTTGTCTTAACTAGCTTATTAACCAACCATTAAACCTACCCGCTGCAAGGTTGTATTTGGCAGGACAGCTTCCGGAAATCTCCACTTCTTGGGCAGAATTTTGAACGGATCCGTGGCGTCACCAACTCACTTTTCTTGTGGAAAATCTCAAAAGACTGCATATTTTAGAGACGGGCAAAAAAAAACCATCCAAAACACACACGACTACAAGGCCCCAGGTGAATAAAAATGGCGTTTGGCAACCTGTTGCATCACGCTGGAAGCGCCCACGTGCAGTGTTAGTGATGTCATTGTAGCCATGCATTTGCCAGACGCATTGCAAAATAATCTCTTGCAAAATCCCGTTATTTGGCAATTGGTTACCCCCCCTTATCGATATCCCAGCGCCATCTATGATGCATTCTGCGCAACAGTATTAAATGGGAAAATTATGCAATTGGTATCTTTAATCAAAGCTGATGGCTACAAACTAAGCCAAACAGGAATGCATGTGTAGTTTGTTGTATTTGCAAGTGGACTTGTACTAATATGCTGCAATCGACAGGTGGCACTGGTGCCTGTTTTAGTGACAACTTATGCATTTGCAATTTGTATATGTGTGGCTGTTTTGGTGAAAAGTTAATGCAATTGTGAAATTCGTGGTGGTAAACTTCAACAAACCTGCGTTTCCAGAGTTGCGTTGATCAATTACAAAGCAATTTGGTTGGTCAAGCAGATTTCTGGAGTGTGGCATGCTTTGAATATTTTGCAGAAAAAATTAGCCACAATCCTTCATTAAACTAATCATCAACTGTTGAAATATTGTGTTCTGATAAAGTATTTTAAAATCTGTACAGGAAAATAAAATAAACTGTACTTGAGGAAGAAATGTATTTCCATAATCATTGTTTTCCATGTGTTTTTGGCAGGCAAAATCATTAATGTATTATTCCAAGACAATGATATTTTGTTTGATAATTCTGACATTGGAGTAGTTTGTTGTTTTTTTTAAAAAAATTTTGTTGATCTTTATGTGAATTGTCAGCGTTGTTATGTGGAAATAAAAACTGAAGTTCAATTTTTCTTCAGAAAAGTTTCTTAAACAATTATGTGATGTTTTCAAGAACGCGAACAGCTTATCTAAAACACTACTTGAAGATAAGTTTGGGCACTTCATGTCTTTGAGGATCTATAACTCCAGACTCTCTCGTCTGAAGTTGTAATAACAGGTCAAAAGAGCATCTAAGGTCAAGGAGTGCAGAAAAAATCAACTTTTGAAATAATTTTTGGTAACTCACATAAATATAATATGCCATTTAAACTGCTGAATTGTTCTTCTGGTTGTGAATCATCAATCAGTCAGTCGCAACGATCGATTGATGGAAATGCTCTCTACAAATGTTTTCTATCATGCATTAGAATTGATCGATTGTTTGCAGGGCGAGTTCAAAATCAAGTGCTTACTGACCAAACTGACCATTCGATAGCAGCTGGACAAGTGCTCTTAAACATGAATTACTGCTAATATTTTTGAACTCGTCAAAATTCTTGAGTACAAGTGGTTCCTCTCTGTGCATCACGATGGCACAGCAATTTGACAAACTGCTCTCAACGTTTAGCTGTTCTGTTTTAAGCTTTCCTCACATGACGATTCCAACCACGTCTGGCAGAATTCCCAATGCTCCAGATATTTATGATTAATTGTATATGGGAATTGTTGAAATAACACATGTGCCATTTAGGAGGTTTCATGTGCATTCGAAGAAATAGAAGATGATATAGTGGTAAATGGCAACATTGCCATTGTCATAGAAATATCGTTCTGAACAATCAAAAACTTCTTTATTATTTTTTTGGTCGATTGGATCCCAGGGGTAATGGAATCGCCCTACATAATTTTGCTTATGTCCATACAACTTTCAATTTGGATTTCATGCTTTGAGCAAGATGGTGGTGGGATGAAAATATTCCACCCCTTATGCTTGCAGCGAATACATGCTGTGCAGCTAAAACAAGCAAAATGTCATATCGATAACGGATTTCACAATACATGTTCTGAAATAATAAAAATTATAAGCAATCATAAAATGAGAAACATCTATATTTCCCTTTCACAATAGTATGAAGCAGGATTGATGAATTCTGCCGATCAAAACTATCTAATCTGCGAAATTGTAAGACTTTCTAGAAAATTATTTAAATAATTACAATAGAAGGCATGCAAACGTTCATATTTTCAGTGTGGACAAAGCATTTTTAATAAATAGGCATGTTTTGTCTAATATGTCCATTAAATATTTGAAGGGCACAAGGATCTACTGCATGTACCAGAAATCAAGTGCACCAAGAGCCAAAAACATTGCTGTTCAATTCAGTTTCCTACAGTCAGCAAATAAATGGTCTCACAAGTCTCTAAAATTTAAATGAGAGCCTTATAGTTTAGTTGTGGGTGGTTCCACTTTGTATTATGGCAACTACTATTTGTAAACCCAAGCTGCCATCAAGTATGTTTATCAAGGTTCAGAGAGCCTTATGTTACATCACAGTTTATTTCAGCCTGCTAAAGCCACCTTGTCACAATGGCAATTCTATTCTAAGAATCACACTGTTAAATGACTGACTGCAGCAAACAGCATAGAGTAATTTGATATCCATATTTTCTTTCAGCCCACCATGCAATTTGCACCTTGTTTACAATTTGAATGCTATCTGCATTCCTATCAACAGAGTAATGCTGGGTAGGGGGAGACATGTCAGACAAAAAACTTAATAGTCAGATGACTAATGAAATTGCTTTGTTACTGCTCAACCTTAGCTCTAGATTGGCATAGTGCCAAAGGGAGGAAGTGGCTGCACCTTCTGACTGCACAGATATACCTTAATGTGTTTTTGGGCACTGGTTTATTGTCCTTCCATGTGTGAGGTGACTTTCAGTCATCATTTCCGTTGACCGCATTCATTTCTGGTGGGACACTGCAGATTATGTCATGCACCATTACTCAGGCCAATGCCGAGAACATGCAACAGTAAAAGAACACCACACATGTTGTAATTTTGATATTTCTGGCAGACACCTCATTCTTTGCTATGAAAGCCCTGATGGATTTTGCAATTTTGCACATCACCATACAGCCTTTTTTCAATTGAGCACACGTACAACAGTCGACGAGGACAAATGCAAAACATATTCCATCCAAATGTAACATCATAGGTTATTTGTTCGTTGATGGTGACATCGACAAAAAAATCAAATAAAAAAAAATAGCATTTCATTATATATGACACAAAAAATACAGACTATATTCATGTATACAGTCGTTTCCATGCCCTGCCAAATACACCCAAGCGTGTTGAACTCTCATTCTGTTAGGCCTTGCGTGAGAACGTAGTTTTCAACGTGAATATAATGCAGTCGGTTAGATGGATCTGGAAGAACTGCTTTTGGCTTTCAAGTCGATTTTTTTAATTAAAGCAGGGATTTAAATGCGCTTTCATGATCAATTTCTGTTTGTGACATGCATCGGTTCTTCCGTTTTCTTCAGATCTCTAGCTCGTCTAGAGATTTCAAATAAAATCTGTTAAATCAAATCCACCGGTTGCAAATGTAGGACACACCTCATGCGCAGGCTGCACATATATGGATTCAGTTGTATTTTTTTTCTGCATGTTTTCATACCTTAACTCATTGGACACGAAAAATATCTCATGCATGGTATTTTTTTTTGAAGACAATTTACATGTAGTTGATCTACACACGTATAATACGAACTACTTCCATGCTCGGGAACAAATTCATATTGATGGGAACTTTACTTCTTTTGCTTTTGTTAAACTGGACTTTTCTTGGATGAGGTTTGTCTTCTTGGTCATATGCTGCAAGTTTAATTATCATCCATTTAATATCATTTTAGCATGGTTTTAGTTGGCTATTAATTCAGTTGTAGTGACTTTAAAACAGGAGGATATTAATATCATTAATTACAGATTATCATTTCATTTTGGGTTTTAGTTAAAGAGTAGATTGCAGGAGTATACGAATTTGGTATTACTAACTTATTCCCAAAGACTTTTAACCACATTTGATGAACCTTTTTTAACATTGCGAGTCATAAAAAAGTAGAACCGAATAAAAAAATCACAATTTCATGAAAAATGCATCGATTTATATATGTAATTTGGCATTTCCATAGAACAATAGTGTAGGAACAAAAATGAATTATAAAATGTGCTGAAAATGTTCTCCGGTGGCCTTTACACAAGGCGCGTCGAGTTCAATCCAGTCTGGTTCAATCCAAGTTTTCTTAATTCGTAGTTTCAAATCTTTGATATTCACTTAAATTGAAGCATTTTTCACGAAGTTGTGGTTTTTTATTATTGGGTTCTACGTTTTTATGGCTCAGTGTATAACTGATTAATGTTAATTTTAGACAGGATTTAGTAAGCGATTGCATTGCAGTCAGTATAATTTGGTATAATTAAGTATAATTAAGTAGGGTTTACTATGCACCATGAGAAAGTTATAAAGGGTTAGTGTGAGCTTCATATGAATTTAAGTGTTTATTTATGCGTTAATTTAAAGTTTTTGATTAACCATATCATTGGTTAATAAGGAATGCTCACTTTTATTAATTTTAGTTTTAAGTTTTATATCTAGATGACTTTATGAACTCAAGAATGATCTTAGACTGAAACATGTTTGCCTTTTAGTAAATGATGTGTACAACGTGTATTACGTGTGTTGGGCTTATATACAAATTTGCCTGACACTATTTTTCAAAACACTACCATTACCCTATAAGATAAAACCTTATCAGGAAAAATTTATTGAGATATATGACAAGAAGGGCACTATTCTATTGGGATTTCGATATTACAATCAATATTTTATACAATTTGTTCTCTGTTATTTATGAGTGCAGGATAATCAGCTTTTCCGCATCAATGATTTTATCCTGTGCACAATTTTATATTCCGAGGATCGTTTTCCGGTTTATCTACACGATTTCACACGACGCGTTCTCAATTTTCACTGACTTTTTAACATCCATACAGTAAATCGAATTTTCAATAGTTGGGATTTAACAGTAGGATTTCTACAGCTTCGAGAACCCACAGTTAGTTTCATGGCCCGAATCCACATGTAACTAAATTGAATAAAATGTAATTGTTTGCTAGATGGTGTAGAGTTCGCATGAGAAAACAAGAAAAATGAACGTGTGCAATACGTGTTTCCAATGATATACATTTGTCAAATATTTATTTCAAATAAAAATCTATATGGAATATTTCCAGGAAATTTTTCAACTTCAAATATATATATATATTTCTTTAATATAGTGACATCTCAACTGCTTTTGCAAGTGGAATAATCCATAATTGTATCCTATTGAAAAAAATCAAGGTGCTAATGACGTCAATTAGTTACTGCTTAATTACCAACTGTTAATTACGCTACTTTTCGAGCTTAGGCAAAAGGCAAAAGTAAGGAAACTGGGTCTGCTCTGTTGACGGCCATGTTGGAACACTCTTTCATTTGTTCTTTTATGTTTTGATCCAAACGACATGAGGTGATATGTTTGTAGCTACTGATAAAGTTGTAGTTTCTGATTCGTCTATTATGTTACGAACATACCTATGTGCGGTTTGTTCCATATTTACTAAAACAGTTCCTGTAGTGGTAAAAATGCGGTTCTAATTAACCAAAATTAAACTTAAGGGGAATTAGAACCCTATCCCTTTCAATGGGTCAAATTTGCAAAGATATTCACAGACAAACGAAAAAAGATTAAATAAAAATTAAAATTGTTTAAAATAGCTTAATAAATCAGCAAGGTACTGATCATGTCATTTTTCACTTTAAAACAGATTTTTAAAATTAATATTTACAAAATTATTATTTGAATTTTTTAACTCACAACTTGCCTATCTGGTGTGCAAACTAACGAGCATGTTTCAAACTTGTATATGAATTTTAAAAAAATCTACCATTTCAAAGTGAAAAACGACAAGTGGAGCCCCTTGCTGAACCATCAAGCCACCCCCAAACAATTCTCACCCTCACCCAAACCTCCCTCATTCAACTGTGAGTATTTTTGCAAACCCGACCCATTGGAAAGGATAGGGTTGTGATCCCTCTTAAAAAACATCTGCAGCTATGTGCAAAGCGAAATTTGGCCATATTGGAAGACATCATCTCAACTAAATTTAGTACATTTTCTCAAAAGATAGAATAAAATTAGCAACACTCTCCGAAATTTACCAATTTTAAGTGTGACAACGAAAGTAGATATATAATAACAGAATATTTTTCTTATTAATAACAAAACAAATGTCCAATGAAAAAATTCATGAGATGTGATGGATCGTATGGAAATTTCGTCACGAACATATTCACGTGATTTAGCCCTTTTATTAATTAGCCCCATGGTGGCGACTGAGCCTTTAGCATAGCATTTCCAACATGGACACGCCCTTGTGCTCTAGAATCCTCTTATCGTCACGTGCCATGCAATGCTTTTAGCAATGTATCAATGTTCAGACCACTTCTGGGACACATAGGTATACTGCTTATGGGGCTTAGACCTTTTAACAGTATTGATTTGGGGTGTGGAAGTGTAGTTAAGTCATGTGGTAATGTTTGTAGTTGAAGTTTGAATTAAGAGGTTGTTGTAACATGAGGATATCCCATATGGAAAAAATATATTATTTATTTATGGACAATATACTGAAATTGGCCGAATTTCAGTATATTTAAAATATATCATAAATATATGGAAAATATAGTGCAAATATATGGAATATATAGTTTGAAAATATATGGAATATATATGTAAACCATATATATATATATAAAAACATCACACTCAGCAGGGATTGAACCACAAACCTTAACTTCCCAGTCCAACGGCTTAACCACATACCTACCAAGGATTTCTTGAGCGAATAGCATTGAAAACTGTATAGATTCGAGTTTGTATGCAACTCAATGGAAATTAGAAAATTTTTCTAAGTTATTCGTGCCGAAATATAATTTTGGTCAAGATTTTTAATATGATTGTGTTATGCAATAGTATGCCTAAATTTGTCACGGCACACTAAAACAGGCCTACATTTGTCATGGCACACTAAAATATGTTTACATTTGTCATGGCACACTAAAATACGCCTAAGTTCGCGGAGGCACGCTAAAATATGCCTGCATTTGTTGCGGCACTATTCATTTCCAACTATTAATTTTTACAATATATTTGTCATATATTTTCCATATATTGTAAATATGCTATATTTTGTAACATATATGTTTTATATATTTCCCATTTATTTCCATATATTGCAATATATTTTATATATATTGTCCATATATTTTTTTCCATATGGGGAGTTATGCTGTAAATGCCTTGCTAAAAGCTCATACGCCACTAGGGGGTTCTGAACAGGAATTATTATTATAGAACATGGCAATATTTCGATTTCCACCTGGTTGCAGCAGACTGAAGACCAAACATCATTGAGCAGTCAGTGACTGAATTTCCCAGTTTCACTTACTTTACCTCGACGAACGCCCCTATTGGCTAGCAGGACGCACATCGAACACGGACACTGGCGTCCGAATCTCGTTTTGGGGTCTATTGTCCAGCTCGCCGAACGCCTAGGCCTAAGAAGCGGCTATAGCTTAGGACATGATAAGGGGTCAAATAGGAACACGCCATCGTTGACTATAAAAACTAGACACGGAGATGATTAATGGACTCGCGTTCACGCATGCAAATCATAAAGCATGCTTTTAAAAACTAAGATTTTTGGAGGTAAAACTATAAATGCAATTTCATTTCATTATGAAATTTCACAGAGTTTGTCGAAGGGGCTTCTACGTTGTTGCGAATTCAATGATAGGGTTTTTGGCGAACCCCGAAGGACCGTTACGAGTGTCTGTCGGTCGTCTTCCGATCGTTTTATCGATCGTTGGGGCTCTCAACGGTAGCTCTCATGGGCAGGGCGTGGTCAAGAGGCGTTGGGTGAAACCTGATTTAGTCAACCGGAAACTGGTTCATAACAAATCGGCCGGCCTTTTTGTTTCTGTTTTACTACGATGTCTGAAGACTGTTGTGGACAGAAGTAAAGGTTCAATCACACACATCAGTTCCGTGTCAAAACTGATGAAAAACGAACGGCATTGCGCCGGAAGTGTGTAAATGCTTCAACAGAATTCTATGAAAACGCATTATGCGGGGAAAGGGAGCGACATTTTCTTCACTAACCCTTATACTACGGACACACTACAGAGTTAAAAGACATTTATCAGTAAATGATCTTTACCTTTCAGACGCCTTTATCTTTGGGTGGACACACTGCCTTTAGTGCATTGCATTATGGGATGCCAGATCCCACAATGCAACTGGACGATATCCCTATATGCCCTATACAGCGGCAGTGTGACCACTTAGTTAAAGGAGTTCAGCCTTTAAAGGAGTTTTAAAGGAGCTTTGACCTCCTTTAGCTAAATGAAGATGGACACACTATGAAGTTAAAGGCCATTTTGGGACTTAAATGTCATTTATCTCATTGTGTCCATAGTATTAGGCTAGGCGTGCACTGGCGATTTTTTTCACCTTCTGATCACCCAAAACCTGTTTGTCATTATGGCAAACAGGTTTTTGATAATAAAATCACCCTCAGAATGGAACCAGTTTTACTCTATTCACTCCAACTTTAATCCACTTCAACTGATTTCCTGCACATTCTCAGATGAATCAAAAATTGGGTTAAGCTAACTGAGTTCGTACAAATGCAGTTAACCATTGTAAAATGCATTAAATCTTTCTGTCGTCTGCACATCATGTTTCAAAGTGACTTCACTTTTTCACATCCTAAATAGCATCATTGTTTGGCAATGGCGTCTGCTTCTGAAACACAACCAGATGCATCCAAACGTTTGAAGACAAGTGAATCCCAAGAAGAGTATAAGAGTCCAAATAATCATGCAGATAACATAAAACAACTCCTCGTCCTGTGCATGAAATCAGTTGAAGTGGATTAAGGTTGGTGTGAATAGATTATTTCAGTTATTTACTTTCTGGGATTAAATAGTTGGCAGTGCACGAGGTTCCATTTAAACCAATGCATTTCAATTCAGCGAGTAAAAAGTTGCTTGAATAAAATCGCCAGTGCACACCTAGCCTTAGTTTCACAGAGTATCTGATCCACAACTCCACAGGCCTAAAGGCATCGGATCTGTCCGCCAACTCCGGTGGTTGAGTGGGTTGCACGTTTGCCTCTAGATCCTAAGGTGTGGAGTTTGCGCCCCGGCCAAGGTTGTTGGGAATTATTATGGATGGGAGAAATTTCCTAAGTGGTTGCTCTTTCAGATGAGTTTGAACCGAGGCCCTGTGGAGATCCCCCTTGTTCTCTGCACATGAGAAGAGGTGAATGACCCCCCCCCCTCATAGGCAAAACTTCCAGGAAGGTGATGAAGGCTCATTCCCTGGGGTTGGTGTTTAGCTCTCCAGTTGCAGAAATAGGTCAATGCTAAAAATCAACAAACAACAGAAGGCTGTGTCCATTCTTCCCATCTACCTACTCTTGTCACCTCAATCGGGCCAGACACAGGTGTCAGATAGCTACACAACACAAAGGTGCATGGAGCTGATGTGTGTAAATGAACCTTTATAAGTCCAGGCAGTTCAATTTAATTTTATTACCCTATAGTCAGCACAAAAATGCTATAGGGCAAGGGGTAAAATACTCGGCAATACACAAATATATACAAATTTATGATATTTAGGAATATATACAAATCAGTTCACAACACAAGACCGCTGATGAGCTCTAAACGCGATCAACATCAGTCTTTTCGTTGGAGAAACCAAAATTCGGCTGCGGCTTATATTCGATTTTGTTTTCTATATACATACATGGGAACTCAATCCTGCGGGGAAACACAATAATGTTTCACAGTTTTACTTTTGGAATTTTATAGTTGATACCCTGCAATGGACCCTACCAATACCTTTGTTTTCAGCTGCATTGCTGAAGGTGGGTATTGTTGGAAACGTGCAAAAGCAGACAATAAATGCGTCAATAGCCTAAATAATTGCAACTTTGGATGACGAAATCCGACATCAATTAGCAATTAGTTCTGTTGTTAACACATGTTTTCCATGTCATACATGAAAGGCTTTTGTGTTTCCATAAATAGACAATGCTACTAATCTGCTAAAAGCCAAAGCCTAAATGTTTGATAACCCAAACATCGCTGGTCGTGTTTTGTTAGACGTGCATGTCGATTAAATAGTTGCTTCCAAACTTGCTAAACAGCATGGAATTCATTGAGGCTGCGAGCAATAAAAAAATTGCCAAAGTAGACCAACATGCTGACGCGTATCATTTTCAACAATTAAAATGCGCACCCATTTTAATTTTTAGTTGCCCTGATTTAAAAAATCACAGTGTGCTATAGGGTCAATTTCAAATAACGCTTACCATTTTAGTGACTAATAAGTTGCTTAGAAAAAAACTGCTAGTGCACGCCTAGTCTGATTAACTTAAATAATTGTATAAACAGATGCTCATAAAAAGAGGTTTCCTTACAGGCTAGGCGTGCACTTGCAACTTTTTCTAGGCAACTTTTTAATCACCGAAATGAAACACGTTAGTTTCAATAAAACCTCGCCCACTGGCAATTTTTTAATAGCGGCAACTAAAAAATTGAAACATGCTCTATTTTTCAGGTGATTAAATAGTTGCTAGTGATAGGTACCAGCGTATTTGTATAGCTTGCCACTGTCGGTTTAGAAGTTACTGTTTAATTGCCAGTGAATGCCTAACAGAAACTACAAGCGATCAAATAGTTTAATCGCCCACGAAAAAAATCGACAGTGCGTGCCTAGCCTAAAACAAACCGGAAGTGACTTTTGACTATTATCCAAGGTTTAGTTACAAACAGGCCTTCCAATGTGTCTAACTGACCGCAGGATGCGATGAAATTCTATAATGCTAAAAATGATATCCAGAAACTCGCCAACGTTCTAAAATCTCAACCGAACGCCTTTCGCCACGCTCTACACATGGAATGGGAGGTTTCGCACGGCAAATCTACATGTTCCAATTCCGGTCGCGAATTGGAGAAAAAAATGTGGGTGGAAAGTCGTATACCGTGACGATAAGGTGATGGCCAGGCAAAACAAAACTGGCCAAACGGTCAATCCCAGAAAGCACACATGATCGCGTTGGTCGGTCGTCCATCGACAAGTGACGTCAACGACCCAATAAGTCATTTAGTTAGTTAAAATACGAACAAAACAAAAAAAAACGAGATTTTTTTTGTTTAAAATATGGCGTTCAATCACGGCGACGCCACCTCTGAGCTCATCACCTTACGCGATTGCAAAGCAACGTCGGAGCAACGTGTTCCCAATGTCAGCATCAACTCAAGCCAGAAATGATGGTTGAGTTTTGGGGGTTAACATCAGTGCTGCGAGCGACACTTACGGTTGTTTTCTCTAAGCACCGCAGCAAGTGGTGGTGCTGCAGTTCAAACAGGTCGTCGTCCCGGCCGTCGTCCGGCTCCAGTCCGCTCTCCTGCGCCGCCAGCCGGGCCTCCGCCGCCTTCTTTTTGCTGACGAAGGCGGCGCCACTGGACGCCTTCGCGATGTGGATCCTCGCCAGTCTGGCTTTCTGCATTTTTGGAGAAAAAAAATAAAAGGGAAAGGCAATTAATGTGGGCATGAAAGGATTAGTCATTTTGGTGAGAATCTCGAAGCTCTTTAACACGGTTAGGGGCCATTCAAAAATTACGTCACACCTAGGGGGTGGGTGGGTTGTTTGTATTTTGTGACAATTGTGACCAAGGGGTGGGGGGGGGGTGGTTCGACAATGTGACATCACACATTCAAAATTTATTTCAAACGGTAAAAAATTTGGTAAAA
>JAQGBW010002528.1:0-19513 GCA_034698625.1 Julus scanicus
GGCGTTGGTGTTTAGCCCTCGTGTTGCAGAAATAGGCCAACGTTAAAAATCAACAAACAAACAAACAAACAATATTTGGGTGTCTGTTTTCAGGTGTTCATGGAACCCTAGAAGAGATGGCAGTGTTTTGCCAGCCCAGCTATTTGGCACAGGGCCATGATGATGAAATTTTTTCCTCATACACAGATGACGCTGCAAGTCACCCAAATACGAGAGTTCCTATTCTCGTATTATAAAAAAGGTGCTTATTTGTACTGTGTAAAGTGTCCCACCTGGTGTCAAAAACTTGTAAGTGGGAATACGGACACTACGAGGCACTGCTCGAGTTCTCAACAGACCACTCTGCGCCCCTCGGCTCTTGATTCATTAATATAAAAAAGTGCAAATTGATGAAATAAAATGACCTGTCCTGATACAAAAATTATCAAATTATAAGTATTAAATTCACAAAACAAAAAGAAACCAACATGGGATTTGTGAGATGTGATACAAATGTGAAAAACAAAGTGGAAAAATGAAATAATTACAACAAACCGCTGCGCACATTTGATTTTGGCAAGTTAGTTGGGTTATACATATTCAGTGGCAAAAATAATCAAAATTTCAATTATAATTGATTATAAAAACTGATATTTCAATAATGGCAAGATGGCAAATTCTCACTTTTTGGGAAAATGGCAAAAATTTCGCGGCAACTTCGCGGAGGTTTTTCCGCACTCGGGTGGATGCTACATAAGAAATGTAAAAATTTAAAATAATTTAAAATGTGGATATTCTGAGACTGCGGTAAGTTTGTTGGTGATCCACACTTGAGTTTCTGCAATTTTGATCAAATTTATCCTCTATACTTGACTCACAAAGTAGGGACCTAACCCCCGAGCTTGGGACTGAGCTGCGTCTCAAGTCTCGGAAGCACACCATAACTGTACAGAAAACTTGCCAAGACGAGCTCAAGACAGCCAAATGTGACTTACTTATGCCTGTACCACAGTTGCTCACCAAACTGAAGCTCAAGCATTATCTCTTCTAAGCCGCATCTCAAGCTTGAGATGACACCGTACCACAGTTGCCAAGCCGAGTCTCACATCTGGCTGTCTTGAGCTCGTCTTGGCAATTTTTCTGTGCAGCTGGGGTATGCTTCTGGGACTTGAGAGGCAGCTCAGTCTCAAGCTCATGCAATTTGAGCAACTGTGGTACGGGAATCAGGCCCGAACCACAGTTGGTCGAAAACTGAAGCTCACGCTTTCTCTTCTGAGCTGCAACTCAAGCTTGAGATGACACTATACAAAAGTTGCCGAGCAGTCTCACATTTGACTGTCTGGAGCTCATCTTGACAATTTGTGTGTGTAGCTGTGGTATGCAACTTGGACTTGAGACGAAGCACGGTCGCAAACTCATGCGGTTTGAGCAACTGTGGTACAGGTCTATACACCGTACCACAGTTGCTCACCAATCTGCGGCTCAAGATTTGCCTCTTCTAAGCTACATCTCAAGTTTAAGTTAAAGCTTGAGAGCATCTCACACTGGATTGTCTTGTCACAGTCATGAGCTCGTCTTGGCAATTTTTCTGCGCAGCTATGGTACGCATCTGGGACTTGAGACACAGCTCAGTCTCAAGCTCATGCAATTTAAGCAGCTGTGGTACGGAGGGGGTCACATTTGGCTGTCGTGTCACAGTCTTGAGCTCGTCTTGGCCATTTTTTTGTGCAGCTGTGGTATGCATCTGAGACTTGACAAGCAGCTCAGTCTCAAGCTCATGCAATTTAAGCAGCTGTGGTACGGAGGGGGTCACATTTGGCTGTCGTGTCACAGTCTTGAGCTCGTCTTGGCAATTTTTCTGTGCAGCTGTGGTATGCAACTAGGACTTGAGACGAAGCACGGTCTCAAGCTCATGCGATTTGAACAACTGCGGTATGCGGGTTAATGTCATGTAACATTTCGGCTTTCAAGTCATCGGTAAGTTAGTAATATTTGAGAAAGTTTTCAAAAGGAAATTATCGGATCAGTAATTAATTTAAGCTTAAAAATTACAATTTCATTTCATTAATCTAAAAATGGAATGCAATTTTTAAAAAATATGAGTTTTACATTTGCTAAGAAGGAACTTAAATTGGCAAATAACTTACTTATTCCACTGGTCAATCTCGAGAAATATCATCGAGCGTAACTTAAAAGCCGAAATGTTGATTAAAAAATTGGATTTTATCTTCAAATAATTCAGATATAACCAACTTGTTGAAAACTTTGTTCGAAGCGTTCCACCGAGAATTAGATACGAGTTTAAAGTTCCACTGAGAAATTCTGCAAAAATAGCTAAAAAATCACATTTGATTAATATGAAAATGAAATCTGATTTTAAGAAATATTAGCTCAAATCAGCAAAGAAACTTACTTATTCCACTGGTCAATCTCGAGCGCAACAAAAAACTCATTTTTTCATCACCATCTTCCCAAAAAACAGATCTGGCCATCTTTAGAATCGCAGACTAGTTGGAGTTAATTAATGGTAGTTAAAAAAGGTACTCTTGAGTTCATTTCACACACAAATTGTAAACTGACATTTCATAGGATGACAAATTCAAGAATGAAATGATAAAAATGAAACATAATATGGGAGAAAGTCTGCGGATATTGAATAATACTTAAATATATTATCGCCCGTTCCAAACCACCGCAACGAGGGATCCTAAACGATACAAGTACGCTGAAAAGCTGGGTGGAAAACTTAAATAGGACCATATGAGGTGTGTAAATTAAGTAATGAGACTGGCAACGTAGCGTTCGATGAACATGTGATACGCCTTCAGTACGAGTTTGAACTTGCTAGTGATTTTCTTCATGAAACAGTTTTTCTTAGTGCGTTCTAAAAATGAGTGACATTAATTTCGAGCAACGGTGTGCTATCAGGTTTTGCTTCAGACTCGGGCACGGCGAGACGGACATTTTTGCAAAACTTCAACGGGCCTACGGAGACAGTGTTTTGTCAAGGGCCCAGGTTTTTCGGTGGTTTAAGACATTTTCAGAAGGAAGAGTCGATTTAAGATCAACCACGCAGCGGAAGGCCTTTATCTTCTAGAACCGATGAAAATGTCGACAAAATCCGGGATCTTGAACGTTCGGATCATCGGTTAACGGTTTAGAATGAACGGGTAAGAGTTGAATTTGACTCACACCACCGTTTATCAGATTTTGACCAACTGGGTGTTGCATCGCGACAATGCGCTTGTCACATAGCAATTTCAATAAAAGTTTTTGGCCAGAAAAAACATTCCTGTAGCTTCTCAGCCTCCTTATTCGCCTGACTCGAGTCCTCGTGACTTTTTCCTCTTCCCGAGATTGAAAAATCACCTCGAGGGACGCCATTTTTGGACTCTCGGAAACATTCAAACGGCTGTAACCGACCGGCTGAAGGCTATTCCAGTATCCGAGTTCCAGCACTGCTGCGAGGATTGGGAGAACAGTCTCCAGCGCTGTGCGGCTTCCCGAGGAAGTTATTTGGAGGGAGACAACATTGAATTGTAATTCTATTCAAATAAAACAATTTAAAAAAATCAGTATCATTACTTAATTTACACACCTTGTATATGTACATACAAGTTTTCCACCTGGGAATCCAAAAATTTAACTATTTTGCTGTTTTTAGAAATTATTTTAACAGTAAAACTTAATTTTATATTTTAAATCTGTTATATATATATTTTTTTTTTCCAAAAATATACTCGAGAATTGTGAAATTTTACAAAAATATCAGAGTACGTGTATCAGTACTACGCGAGTTTTACCGTTAACCAGATTTCTGAGAACAGAAAAATATCGGTATAGGTATTTACACCGCGATTGTCGGTATTGGGTCTCGATAGTGATTCAAAACTCTTGATCTGCAACAATAAAACTTCAAAATTACAACGATTTCAAATTTTCAAAGTGTAACATTTCAGAAAATTAACATATTGTCAAAGTTTTACCATTGTTGGTACGGGGTTCGTAACACTTAAAAACCGCGTAAATATAGCTATACATCTTTCGTACTCGATAGTAACGGTAATACCCGCGATGGTAATTTCTTTTTAGATGTTTTAGATAATTGTAGATTATTTAAAAGCCAAAACCGTTTGTAAATCTACTTTTGTCCAACTGTGGTAATCAAAAAAATGATAAAAAATTATTTAGTTTCATATCTTGTCATGAGATGGCGCAGCATGCAATGACACGCAGCGCCATCTCTGAGTCAAAACCGAAAACTCGTGGCAATAAAACAAAATTTGCTATAAAATGGACAGTTTGCTGCATGCAGAGTGGCATATTGGCTCATTATGGAGCCCTTTTATTAAAATGTTTAAAAATATCTAATAATTTATTTTAAGAAATTATTTAACCCTTTTTAAAAAAAGTACCATCGAGAGAATTCCGTAAATCCATTAAAATCAAAGTTGCAGCAGTTCTTGAATAGGGAGATTGTAGGGACCTTAATTTCAATATTTCTTTAAAAAATTGCACAATTTTATGATTTCTAGACTCGATTATGCCCTAATTTTTGATTTTTCGCCTTAATCAAGGGATTAATTAAATCGGTAAACAAGCGCTTATCCAAGGATGAAGGAACATCTTAACTAAAAGACCTAAAATGAAAGTATTCGCAATCCAGCAAGAAATATTCCTTCAAGACTTACAAACCCTTAAAATGTGGTAGTAACAGAACAGTTTACAATTTAACAGCTCTAATCACGGATGGATTTCATCCTAGCTGAAAACTGATTCTGATAAAATCTTTTCCATGACTTGGGATATTTGTCTCAGGCCATAGAAATATGTAAATGGGAAATTTATTTATCGAAAATAACAATTTTAATTCAAATCACTGGAAATGTAACTTAAAGGAAATACGGCATTTAGGAGAATTTTGCAAAATTTTGATGTTCATCAACATTTAGGCAAATTTGTAAACTTTCTTAGCCTCATAATTTAGGCAAATTTGCACTTTCTTAGCATCAAAATTTAGGCAAATTTGCAAACTTTCTTAGCATCGAAATTTAGGAAAATTTGTAAACTTTTTTAGCACCAAAATTTAGGCAAATTTGCAAACTTTCTTAGCATCAAAATATCGGCAAATTTGTAAACTTTCTTAGCATCAAAATTTCGGCAAATTTGTAAACTTTTTTAGCATCAAAACATAGAGAAATTTGCAAACTTTCTTAGCATCAAAATTTAAGCGAATTTGCAAACTTTCTTAGCCTCAAAATTTAGGCAAATTTGTAAACCTTTTTATCACCAAAATTTAGGCAAATTTGCAAACTTTCTTAGCATCAAAATTAAAGCAAATTTGTAAACTTTCTTAGCATCAAAATTTAGGCAAATTTTCATCAGCATTTAGGCAAATTTGTAAAGTTTCTTAGCATTAAAATTTCTTAACAACAAAATTTCAGCAAATTTGTGAACTTAAAAAGTTTACAAAATTTCCATTAATGTTGATGTTTATCAACCCGCAAATTGTGCTTAATTGATGCTAAGAAAGTTTACAAATTTGCCTAAATTTTGCTGTTAAGAAATTTCTTAACACCAAAATTTAGTCAAATATGAAATCTTTATTAGCACAAATAATAAAGCACAATTTAGGCATAAACAATTTAGGCACAAAATTTGCAATATTTCTTATAAGATTTGTAGGCATATTTGGCGGTACATATTTAAAAAAGTGAAAAAAGGGTGTGATAAGCAAGCCACATTTAAGGAATGTTTTCTGCTGGGCTAAGTAAAAATACGAATACTAGAACCCGTATTTCCTAATAACATTACGGGGGAGAAAAAACAAAGATGCGCTCGGGTCATCCTCGTCATCAGCGGCATAAAAGGTACCAAAAACTCTTACCTTCCAGATAGCAAAACTGATAATAATGGAATGAATGAACACGTTTGAAAACAATGATGTGATAAAGAAGGGCTCTTTAAAAAAAGACATGAAAAATGGAAATGAAAAATGGACACAGAGCACCGGCCGCGAAAAGCTAGCCGTCGTATTCTACGCGCTACAAGATTGGTCGAACAATGTGTGTATGTGAAGCACAAAAATATGCAGCGGCAAAAATAGATGCATCTTATCTGTTATATACTATTTGGGATGAAGTTTTCGTCCTTTTTTATGTTTTGCATTGTGACGGGTGGGAGATCCGTTAATAATTCCACTTCTGACAGTTTGAACTTGGGTTTTTTTTGTTGTCGCACCGCTTCTTCGGGGAGAAAATTGGGAAACGATGCTGCGACACGCTCTTGCCAAAACATCCTCCTCAGTGCGGGTTCGAAGCCTTCATCAACAGGTGATAACCATCGTCATTAGGATCTAAAGTGAAACAAAAAAGCTTGTGTCATGAAAATAGTTCGATAACTGTATTTCGATCAAACATTTCGTTCAAAATCTAAGTTAAAAGCAGGTGCACTTGAAACTTATAAAAAGTAGTAACTGATACATTGAACATACGAAAGGCGGTCAAAATGGGGCTGTATGGCGGATGTTTCGAGGTTTCCTGAGCTCACCCAAACATGTTAAATTTGCGGGTTAAAATTGCGGATCAAAAGTTTCATACCTTTGATTAATTCGACGACGAACATAGATTCCTCATGAATATTTCTCACGACCTGAAATCATAAAGTAAAAAAAAGGTGTCTCGTAGGGTTTCGAAATCAAGAAACGTTTTCAAAGTAGTTTTTTTTTGTCTTACCTCGTCGGTGATTAAAATATGAATGCCGGATGGACCTTGAATGTATACATTGTGAACGTTTTGCAATTGAAAATTGATGAGTTGAGCGAGTTTGGTGATCATTTCGTCCACCGTCAAATTCTCCAAATAGAGAGCGTGAAAAACTAAAAAACCGAACACGAAAAACTTGGGAGGTCACAAAAAAGCAAGAACGAAACCTCGGATATGTAAACGCTCAACACCGTGAACACTTGCCTTGTTCGGTCTCCAGGCATACGTAAAAAGTTAAGCGCGGCCGGATCGTTCTAAAAATCAAGTAAAAAGAGGGTAAAGATATATTAACGCCATTTTGGACATCTGCGAAACACCGAGCAAAAGAACAAGCACAGTTTTAAAAAAAATTGCTTAAACATTAAGATGCATCTAATAATCTGTATCGTCTTGTAGTCCTTAAAATACGGTAGTAACAACAATAGAAGGGAGAAAAACATTATGTCACTAGGACCGATTATTTATCAGAGATGACTAACCTCGAATGCAAAGCGTTGTACAATCTAATCCCATTTGCCAATCCGCAGATCTGGATTAAGTCATCCCGACTTAACCTCAGAATATCAGCTCCTTTAAAACAAAAACATTTTAATGAATAATCATGGATATTCAAGGTGCGTTATCTTAACTTTTCCATCAATTATAATAAAATAAAATTACTGAAAACTTTGAAATAAAGAATGTACGAAACGGTAGCAATTTAACGACAACGTGTACGAGAAATCCTACTTCACAGTTATCGACAATCTTACCTGAAAAACTAGAAAACGTGCGAATGTAACTCCCGAATCTATTTGCCTGCAACCATTGGGTCGTCTGTGACGCCGATGCGTCAGAGGGCAAAGGTTGTTGATAGAGGTGCATGAACTCAAACGCCTGATATAAATAAAAATGACGGTTAACGAGTTTGTCTTTTTTTACGACTAAAACAACTTGCGATTACCGGTGCACCGGACCGCTTACCGAGCAACTGTCTAGCGTGTCCGTAGTTTCCAAAACCGGACTTTCGGCCGACAAACTCGTGGGTGTGCCAGGTGGTCTCCTAAAATAAAAGGGGACAAATATTGAGTCTGGTTGATTGAAACAAAATCTACGGATTCAATAGGATCACAATGCGGCTGGCAACTAACTGTTCGTTAACGGGACTGTAAACGGCAGAAATTGCTTCGTTTTTCAAAGGCATGCTCGACGAGACCGAAACCGCTGGTGGTGGAGCCGTGTATATTGTATCCACGGCACACTAGAAAATAAGGTGAAATAAACCTGATGAGCATCGAAACTCGAGTAACTGCGATACGAATGTTACGCCAAATATTAAAATTACCTCTGTTAGAATTGTGCAGCTGAAGGATGGTCGGAATTTCTCCTGTAAAACAGAAATCTAACTCATTAAAAATACACGTTCTCCGACACTCGACAGATTAACGCAACATTTCGATTAAAAACCAAGCAAATGAATAATTTCGACTAAAGGAAACCACACTCGATTTGAATCAAATTATTCCGCAAAAAACTCGTTTTTGAACTATTTAACGACAAATAGGTCGTTGAGTGAACCGGAGTCGACAAAACAAAATAATGGTAGTGGTCAATAACATCGTTATCTTTCAGTTTCGCTGTATTTCTTTTTAAAACGCGATCAAGGACGTAACCAAATCGATGACGTCAACCAGAAATGTGTTCACGAAGGACTGTTTACGTTACGTGGCGTGCATATGTTTAACGGCGATCCAGGCAGTTATCGTGCGGCTAAATTATACAAACTGCCAAAATGTGTCGAGTTAAGCCTTGATCGAGGCTGAAGGCGAGCAACGTCTTTTGCATTCGATGGACGCCATTAACACAAATTATTTCCTTAGCACGAATTAATATTCAACATTTGTTCAACTTACTTGCTCGGCCGAAGATCTTTTTTCCATCTTCTCCCGATCGGTTTTGTGTTTCCGATCGGCTCCTTTTGGCTAAAAACAAGCAAAATTGGATACATTAATGAAATACAAAAACATTACCGGCAAAAAATTATGCTCGCACGTAAATTAGTTTTTTAAGAAATTCCCGTGTTATTTCTGTTTCTCTACCACAGAGGCATTTTCACAAATTAAAACTAGAACAAAATATTAAGATTTCAAAAATCATTCAGCTTTCAATTTATCGTTTTAAGAAAATGCTGCTTTCTTTCCACGATACAACTTAATATTTTTCACAGAAATAAGTACCTAAATGTTTACGAAAAATCCCGTGTTATTTTTTTCTACAACAGATGTGTTTTCACACATTAAAACTAGAATAAAATATTAAGATTTCAAAAAAACATTTAGCCTTCAATTAATCGTTTTCGAATTAAAAGGATATTATTTTCATATTTTTTATTCATTTCTAAAAAATGTGCAGTTTTTATTTTTCCGCGTTACAACTTAATATTTTTCACGGAAATAAATAAATATTTACGAAAAACCGCAACATTTCATTTTTCACAATTTAGAAGACTTTCTAGATTTAAAAATATTCAGGGTGAAACATCACTTCAAAAATTAACCCTGCAGATTATTCAAAACCAGTACGAGTCCGTTTCCAAAAAAAGGACCAGGGTTTATTGAATGTTACGAGAAGTGTTCACAAATCATCTATTTCTCGTAGTTTCTGCCATGCCGAGAGCAAGTGTCAAAATAACTTACTTTGAAAACTTTGACCTGACACGAAGCGCTGTGCAAATGCTGGGGATTTCCTTCGGCATGCGTGTACGTCTCGATTTGAATCCGGAAAGGCACTCCCTTCTCGCCGCCATGTTTCTTGGGCGTAAATTCTGTACTGATGCAGTTTACCTAAGTTCGCCGCAATAAAAAGAAAACTACGTTACAACTAATTTTACGCGGCTGTTTGTTGGTGCCGATCAAAAAGTGGGCTAAAATTTACCCTGATAAAAACTCCAGTTTCTTTGGTTGGATCCCAGACGAGCTCGCAAAGGCTAAGATGAAGAGGATCTTGTATGATGTCGCAGATTCCGTACGATAACGGTACATCTGAAAAGTAAAAGTTTAAAATTTGACACTACTTTTTATAAAGTAAAAACAACTTTATGAAATAAGTGACTTTTGCAATGGTGTGACAAGTATATTGGAAATGTTTCCAGGTCTTAAAGAGACATATTTTAAATGTTTTCTGGAGCCATATTGGAAAATTTTTCAGATTTCGCTGGGATATATTGGCAGTGTTTTTAGGTTTTAAGAGCCATATGGAAATGTTTTCTGGACTTGATAGCCGTGATTGAAATTTTCCAGATCTTGAGATCATGAGGACAACATGCCTCACTTTAATTATTTCTTAAATCATGACAGCTTTGCCACACTTTAAAGATTGCAAAGATGGTAGTATCAAAAGTTTTCACAGAAATGGTGGCATACCGATCTCAAGAATACGCTCTCCGGGTCTCGTCCGCCTCCAATTTGCAATCTGCTCCTTTTCCATGTACTGTAACCGCCGTTCGTGGAAGCAGACTCGAACTATGCTCTGAAAACAAACAAAAATAAGACTAATTTAGAAATGCAATCGGAAAAACAAAACTAAATTGAAAAGCCCTAATTTCTTTTGACCCTAGAAATGGATAAAAAAATCTGACTTGTTACAAACGAAAAACTAAAACCAACAACGATTAAAGTTTTTGTTCTTAAAAAGTAATTATTCAACTCTCAATTGGATTTTTATTCTAGGTGTAATTATAAAACATATTAGTAATGCTGCGATATACCATTGACGAGTGTATATATCCAGCTAGAATTTCAAACTAAAGTTTATGTTAATTAGCAACGTGGTCAGCTGTAAGGCCTTATTTAAATTAAATTGGTTATACGGGGTACAGTGGACCACAACATTACACAGTGGGACATGTCCCAGCATACCCCAATTAATGTTTCTGGAAAATATTTGTACATTTTCTCATTAATCATAACTTTATAAATAAAAACCATGTTAAAATTTATGTTTTAAAGTAAATATGGTTCACAATTACAGAAAAAAAAAAACATTTGGACAAATAAGCGGTGGAAATACGAAAGCTGCTGTAATTACGGCTAATTTTAATCGTTTTTGTAATTCATACTTGGAATTTTAAATTGTGGTATTCTTTTTCTGGTAAAATGTGTCTTAATTTCGCGTGGACCGCTGTACCCCATGCCATGTCCCACTGTGCCCCGGTATAGGGCACAGTGGGACAGTCTGCGCGACCAACTTTAATCTTTTATAGCAAAAGAACTAGTAGCGCTTAAACGATGATCCTGAAGGCTCGTATATTACTGTGTTATTATTTTAAAATGCTACGAGTTAAATATTTTTCCCAAAAAAAATGAATTCTAAAAAGTGTACCCACTGTGCCCCGGTCTCCCCTATGCTCAAAGTCACCCGATTGGACAACCCTTGAGATAGTTATTTTTGGGGAATAGGTAGTTGAAGATAGCAAGGAGAAATTTATATTATTCAAAACCTGACTTCTGTTTCTAAAATCTGAGAAAAAACTGTTATTTTGCACCATAGTGTCATTTTGTGTACCGTTAGCGGAGTTGAACGCTATTTTTGATAATTTTTCCATCCATTTTTTTGCGCTAAAAATCCACCTTCGTAGCTATGGTTGCTAGCCAGCATCATTATAAGGAGCTATGAAATTGGTTGTCGTCATTTAACGAAGACAAATATAGGCAATAAAGCCAAAATATTTTATCCTAACGACACGAAACAATTTCTCGCACGCTCCTGTTACCTTTCGTATTAGTCAAATCCGCGTAGAAACAAGCGCCTGGACACAAAAACCATATCAATAAAACTGAGCCAATTAATTTTCGTTGGCGTTCACATACATGTTTCGTGTATAAATGTAACAAATCTGCGAAACGTAGCAAACACACACAAACACGGCATATAACTTCAATAATCAATATATAAGAAAGCAACAACTTTTTTACCAGCATTAGAATTAGTTCTTTGACATGTCAAACCGTAATTTGAAATTTGACTTCATCACTATATAATGCAGTTACAATGGCTTAATTTTTCGATAATATACAGAAGATATAATTTTTTAAAATTTCATTGAAAAAAAAAAAAAATTAACAACTGAACCAGTGATCGATCCGGAAACAACATCTTTAACTTCCCTGACTTCTCCAATTTATCGACAATTTCCCTAACCTTCCTGACCACTCAACAAGCAAAAATATGAAATACAGCGGAACTTCGGTTTACGAACATTGCATGTTGTTTCGCTTTACGAACGATGCTTCAGTTTACAAACACTTTCTCTGGGCTACCGATCAAAGGTCCAAGTTTCTGCAATTGTTTTACTAGTTTCAGCAGAACAACTTTGTTACTAATAAGTTTTACTAAATACAGGTAACATCAAAAATGTGTTATAATTTCCAAGGATGCAAATTAAAATCGATATTAGTTTTAAAGATATAGCCTCAATTGCAAATATGGTATAAAAGTTGGTCTTTTGTTTTATCCAGGCTAATTGCAGATGCAATGGTTGAGAATCCATTGATGACGTCGATTTCAGACTTAATCATATAATTAACAACAGAATAGAGTAGAATAATACACATTTTCCTAATGG
This sequence comes from Julus scanicus, assembly GCA_034698625.1. NCBI lineage: Eukaryota > Metazoa > Arthropoda > Diplopoda > Julida > Julidae > Julus > Julus scanicus. The sequence goes on from JAQGBW010002528.1 coordinate 12,346, forward strand.
AAACAATGTTTATTAAAGTAAATTTCTTAAACAGAATGTGCGAATGAAGTTGATTCGCAGTAACGTCATCATGACGACACAACGTGGGTTTAGTCTTTATTTCCTAAAATGTTGGAAATCATGAATGTATATATTAAACTGCTTTCTTCTAATATTACTCTTATATTTATTTCCTTTCTGCATTATTTCCACATAAAGCCATAACATGATAAAAAATTCTAGGACAAGAACGCATTATTTGGATTTACATTAATTGCAATGTGAAAAATTGATTCAGTTAACAAACTTTTCGGTTCACGAACAGGGTCGAGGAACGGATAAGTTCGTAAACCGAGGTTCCACCGAGATTCATTGCTTATTACAGTGTTTTACAGAGGATTTAGAGGATGACATCACAATTTTGGGGCGAATCTTTTTGGCCATATATTTAGGATTGCCAGTTATCACGTAGGGCCCAGCAGAGCCGAAAATTGGCCCAGGTCAAATATAAATTGCATATTTACCTAAGAAATCTTAAAAATAGTCCTTTTAGTGCAGGAGGAAGATTGTGCTTTTTACTTTAAAAATCGCACTCATAACGCAGAAAAATTGCATTTCTAAAACAAACATTGTTTTTACCTTAAAAATCCCACTTTTATTGCAGAAAAACTGCGGTTTTGCCTTTTTAAAAATCGCACTTTTTACCTTAGAAAAATGGTTCATTTAATGCAGAATAATTGCATTTCTAAAACAGAAAAATCGCTCTTTTAATGCAGAAAAAGCGTTTTTACCTTAAAAATCGCATTTATACTTTAAAAAAATCGCGCTTTTAATGTAAACGTGTAATTTTCCTTTTATATTTTACCGATTCGGTTCCAGGTTTGTGGGAATTAACCCTGTAAATAGCACTGATAACGTGTGGAGGGTATTAAAAAGAAGGATGGCAAGTGGGACATAGTGCCAAAGGTGAAGTTATTACACCAGTGCACTGTGCATCAGCAACAGCACTATCAACAGGTTGTCGATATAGTTTCAAAAAAATCCTTAAGTATATATAGTCTTCTGTAGATACTGTAGGCCTAGCAAGATTGATGCTTACGGAAAGGGTTATGTAGCTATTTGGAAAGTGTATCGAACACGAACCTGGCAACTGCGAGCATCAACAGCAGCCAGCCAGCCGTCCTGGCCTTGAATCAGAGGACGACGAAAGACCGAACGAAAATTAGCCACCAGCGAATATACGTGGCTTTAGGGTGGAAAAAGGGAGTGGGTGACGCGATCACGGACAAAAATATTGTTGGAAAATATACGGTTGCCCGAGCAACAAAAACCCAGACTCACGGTCTTCATGGACGAAATGCCTCGACGATTGCCAATCGCTGGTGAACGAACTCGATCGCGGGTGCGAAACACGCGCTGAGATTTTCATCGAAAAACACAAAATAAATATCGCCGATTATCCATGTCGTTCAATCAGCGGACAAATGAACAAAAAAACAACCTCAAAAAACGAGCCCAAAATCTTATTGCGTAGTTCCACACAACTTCAACGGAACACGAGTTATTCGAACAAGATGGCGGAATTCAAATCACGCAGAATTTTCGCTATAGATATATCGTTAAAAAACTACCGATCAAACGAGGACTCGCTGTTTAGCTAAACGAGTATAAAAAAAGCAAAATTTCCAACAACAGTACTGTTTTAAGCGAATGAAAATTGTGGAGAAAACCATTTTACCGATGTCATACATGGAACGAACAGTAACCCATGGCACGTGCAGGCATTCGATTTTCGAACAAGATGGCGAACTCAATAGGTGACTTAATTTCGATTCCTACCGAATTTTTTTTATCTTCTAAAAACTTAAACCGATTAAACGAGGGTTAAGTGTTAATATAGCCTACTGTACTGTGTATCTCAACTAGTATAGGAAAACCCAAGAGGATTGGAAAAAAAAAAACATTTTCTCGACGTCATGAATGGAACGTATATGCACATACATAGTAACCATGGCAACCGTAGAACGTGCGGGCGTTCCACGAGTTCCGTTTTCCGAGACAAGATGGACGACTTAATTAGTTTTTCGATTCCCAAGAACATTTTCAGTTAATTTAAAGACACTCGAGAAGCAAAAACGGCTCATTACAATCGTCGAAAACAACTTTGGTGAGTTTCAAGTCCGCAAGCTCAACCGTCATAAAAGAAAAACCCAAGTTTTCAACAACAGCTGTTTCATAGGCCAACGAACACGGAATATGGAAGAATCATTTTCGATCAATCGACACCTACTGATATATTTATCTCACATTTTAAATATTTCCCTTCGTTAATTTATCTATTTACCGATAAAGTAAACACTGAACGATTTCAAAACCGAGGTTACAAAAAAATGTGCGTTTAATGCACGTACAGGATGCTTCCTTTCATGAACTTAATATGGACAGCTGATTTTCTTACGTATCTTTAAATCGTATTAACCGTTCTACATGCTTATAGTTTTTGCTTACAAAAAACACGATTTTCACCCATTTTTAGACGTTTTTAAACGAAATATTTCATAGCCATCGGTTCGAAAAGGCGGCCATCTTGTTTCAAAAGTTAATGGAACGCGTGGAATGTAGAATTCCACGGTTGTGTTCTTTTCTGCCTCGTGCATTCGAGCACGCGCACTTCGAGAAATTCAAGATGGCGGCATATTGGTACGGTCTTAACACCGCTATACAGATTGAAAAGCATTGAAATCCTTGAAAATGCTTGAAATGAATGGTTCCAATGGCCATAGTTTATTGATATTGGGCATGTGCATAGCATTTGCACTTGGGGGTGTTAATAGCTGAGCTTCCTCTGCTTCAATACGAGTATAGGGACCTCAACAGCACTAAGTAAGTACTAAGTGTGGCATATTAAAAGCGTGCTTATAATAAAAAAAACAAGGGTCCATAAAAAGCTCTGAAATCCCCAGCTGAAATCAATGCGTGCCGCAGGTGGCCTCGAGCAATATCGTTAACCCCGAAGGCCACTCAATTTACACATAATGACTTTCATCTATTACATAATTGAGGTAGAAATTTGGCATAAAACCCTGACGCCACACACACTCACCCACACGGAGGCACATTAATTCACGCTCACGCATTTCGGGACACTCGAGATGGCCAACCAACGAACGTGTCTTATGGCAAATAGATTCCCACAACAAATATTAATAAGATATACATATAAAAACACTCAAAAACTCATATAGAAACAAGAGTTTCCTCGAAATAATTTCTCCTCGACGAAGAATACATTTTTCCTCATATTTTACATGATTTTGTTTTTCTCCTGTTTTTTAAATTCACTCATTTTTCCCCAATTGCATTTTTATAAATTTTGCCCTTTAAGTGGCTGCCATCTTGGGAGTCACTAAAAGCGCAGTAATCTTACAAAATAACAATAAATGCATTTATAACAAATTGTACACAATTTCCCTATTGTTTCCAAATATATTTTGTCCAGTTTTAATCGTGTTTAATAGGTCGCCATCTTGGGAGTTGTAATAATCCCACATCATAATAGTAAATAATAGTCGCCATATTGGGAGTCCAGTAATCCCAAATCGTAATAGTAACTCTTGGTTCATAGTACATTTTGCCCAGTTTTAATTGGTCGCCATTCTTGGGAGTCGCGGTGATCCCACATCATAATAACAAATAAGAGTCACCATTGTTTCCAATTATATTTTATCTAGTTTTAATCGTGTTTAATTTGTCGCCATCTTGGGAGTCGTATCAATCCCACATCATAATAGTAAATAATAGTAACTATTGTTTCCAATTATATTTTGCCCAGTTTTAATTGCTTTTTATTGGTCGCCATCTTGGGAGTCGCAGCAATCTCACATCATAATAGCAAATATACTATATCAATACGTATTTACAATTTCATAATCCTACTTTAAAGTCAGTTTTGCACAAAAACGCAGACCAAACTTTACAAATCCTACCAAGTTAACAGAAATAAAAATTACGAAAAAATCAGTTAATTTCGTTTGGAGTATTGAGTTTGACAACCCCTTTGAATTAGTAGGGATTAGTTTGGTGGGAAATTGTATCGCGTAAATTAGCTCGTAAAACTTAATTCGTGTTATCCTTCCTTCCGTTATTCCGTTAAGTTTTTAGCTTTGTTAGTGTGGTAGTAATTTTTTTTTTTTGTGAATGAAATAGCTTTGTTATACGATGCTCGTAAATGCAAAACGTCCGTTGTTCATTACGCTGGTTTTTAACAACAAGCATTGATGAAAACGAGGCTTTATTTTGTGTTAAAGCCATGTATGAAAATGTAGTAAATTTGATGGGACGCCATTCGCTTTAATCGGACGATCATTCAAATTGAAACATAATGGTGGAAAAATGAGTCCTTTTTTTGTACAAACAGATTTGTGTTAGGACTAGCGATTGCTTTTTATATTTCTAGCCGGATGAAGCTCCGAATTCGGGGTGTTTCAAATGACTTGTTCCTGCCAATTGTGCATTTATTGAGTGCGCTTTCGGCTTTATATCCTTCAATAAAAATATACATCCAATAGAGGAATGGGTGTTATAATCCCTATTAAATGGGGATTTTAAAATAAGCCACACCAACCCCCTCAGAAAAATCTTGGGAATCTTTAAATCATCTATAGTGATCCGTACGTTTTTAATGTTCCTGCCTAGTTTTATTTCATATATTTGTAACTTTTTTTAAGTATTATTTTTCGAGTGACTGCCATTTTGGGAGTCTTACACCAAAGTCATTTAACTTTACGTTAATTACTAGAGGAAGAGGAAAATATAACTTCAGATTGACTCACCTTTAAGTGTTTGCCGCGACATTCTGTCAAATCTCCAAGTTTTTTCAATTTAATCTCGTACGATTGTCCTAATTAAAGAAATCGAGATACACACGTTAGATTTCGGCCATTAGTGACATTAGTCATGCAAAAAAGCAACAAAGTCTCCACAAAACACCACGATTTTTAGAGATTATTTCAGAGAGAAATTTAAGATCAACTTGTTAAAATGCAAAATTGTGGACTGACGGAACAGATGTACTAAAATGTTTGTAAATGAAAAAGGGTGTTATGAAAAAAATAAAAAATAAATACAAAAAAAAGTGATACAGAGATGACTTTTCATATAGGTACTACTAACATTTAACGAGATTTATCATATCTTAAAAATGATTTTATCAGCAAAACAACTCTGGTGGAAATTACAATTCTTCAAGTTTAAAAAGGACCGAAATAGAAGAAATTCCAGATTTAAAAATCAGTGGACATTCTAAGTCTAATGACTTTCACCCTCATTCTGTCCATATGATGTCCACAGTCCAGCAAACCCACTTAAGTGTTTCAGATTTCAACAATTTTCATATTGAATTTCCCTGGCTTTTTCCAAATAATAAATTTTTCCCCGACTTTTCTACGTCTTTTCAATTGCCCTGACAATTCCATGTTTTCCAAATGTGGGGGAACCTTGATTTCAAATATTTGGAAGAGTGGTCCTAGTTTTCACAGCAAAAGGGCCTAAATAGTACTTCAGCACAGGAACCACATAGTCTAATCATTTAAAAATGACAGTACTAATGTAATTTTCACATAAATAATTAACTTTATTATGTTAACAAATAATCCAACTTTAATTTTTAAGGACGTTTTCTCTTGAATGTTGACAAGGGCCTCCAAAAACTCTTTGGAGGCCTCTTGAGAATACCAAATACGGGACATAACATGGTGTTATTCTTCCACCCTGTTATGAGACACCTTATGTCAAAGGTTGGGTCGTTTCAAAGTTTATAATGATTTCTTTAACCATGAATTGTTACGTGTTGCGGTTTAAGTTAACGCGTGAAATCACCAAAATTAGTCACACGCAGAAAGCGCGTTTGCCTGGTGGGTATAACGAGTTTCCCAGTCTCGTTTTGAGTGGGGAGACAACACGATTAGTCACTACTTACCTTGGTTCAGGTAGGTGAGTGTCTCCTCGTTGTTTTTCGTGGCAATTGAAGTTGCTGCTCCCAGGACGTACTGGTAACTGCACTGGTTGACCATTGAACTGTTGGTCACGCTGTAAGACGGCGTGCCGTGCAACAAGAGGTTCCCGTGGGGCGGGAGGGCATTAGTGTTTATGGAGGCTGTCTGGGGAGTGCTAGACCCATGCTGACACCTGAGAAAATACAAGAAAAACACAAATTAAACCTTGAGAGAAATACACGATCGGAAATTATGTTTTCTGTTATCTCGCTACTTTGCCAACAAGTCAACAGCCGAAGAGATCAAGCTGAAATGTGAACTTCATTCGACGAACACTTCATCACGCTTCAAGATTAGCACACACACACAAAAAACATTACTCCCAACAAATCAAAACATGAGAATCTAGTAAGAGTATTTCGTATATTTTTGTAATAGATGCCGCCATTTTTTTTTATTTTTCGTATTTGGAACAACAACAATCGAACGCTCTGTTTTTTTACGAATACGATCACGTGACGTAAACAGAACGTAACTAGGCAACCGTGGAACGTCGTGTTCCAAAATTTGTAGGCGCCACGAGCGCTATGGAAAAACAAGATGGCCACCATTTATTTTTTTTCATAATAATCCATATTTGACGTAAAATGTGGATACTTTTGGGCAATCCTACGAGTTTTTTTCTTGCTGGTATTTTGAAAAAGTGCTCGATATAATTACGACACAGGGCATATATGATACTTTCGATATATACATCTGAAAACATTTGTATCCACCTTAAGTTCAGACTACGGAACACGGAATCCCTATCAATCATGTTGCATCTAGCCATAATAATGCTAACTAAAAAGACAATGTGTTTAAACCCGAATTAGTGCATTTATTGTTGATATCAAAAACGGATGTCAATGGATTTTAAAAAAACTCGTTATGCAAATTCAGCAATAAAGAAACGCGGTGAGGAAAAAAGGCGACTGGAACGCCGAATACCGATGACGTAACAAACATTTCCTTTTCCCCTCTCACCGAAAAGGCTGAAATCTGCAATTGAAATGAAGCACCCGGGTGAGGAAAACAACACCTCTGCGCGAAATATAAGTAAACTCGTTTGTTTGTTTGTTGTTTGTTTATTTTTAACGTTGGCCTATTTCTGCAACACGAGGGCTAAACACCAACGCCAGGGGATGAGCCTTCAA
>JAQGBW010002529.1:0-19503 GCA_034698625.1 Julus scanicus
CAATATCTGAATTCTGTAGAGGCAGGAAAATCTTGAATTTCCAAAATTTATAATTGTATACCGACCTGGCCGTTTTAGGTGAAGCCATGAGAGATCGACATCACCCGTTCCAATGGGTACAGGATCACTTAAATGTGAATGAAACGGCAAGAAGAACAACATATTTACAACTTAATAGGCCCTGTATAACCACCTGCCTGTCTGATGTTTTTTTTTTTTTTAGAGTGTATGCCGATTGGAATGCCTTGCATATTGAGCTGCGAAAATCACTATACACATGTTTGCGTTTTTCATGCATAAAAGGGTGAAAACACTTTCGATGCCTGTTAAGGGAGCATATCATTACAACACCACGATAATATAGACCCGAGAGAAGCTTTGTCTCCACATAAAACAAAGTAGGGAAAATGTGATGCTATCGTACTTTTACTTTCTCGTGTTATGTTTAACGACGGAGACTACAACAGTAGATAGAGCGTGCTAGATCAAAATCTCGAAAAAATAATCTCGAAATATAAAATAACTTAAAAATAATATCGACAGTATATCAGTATGTTAGGTTAGGTTAGTGATAGGTTTAAAAGCGAGCAATCTTTGGTCGAAAGTCGTCTTACCAAAGATGAAGCTGTCTAGGGAGTTTCGGATAAATAACCCTTTTTGATTTTTCGATATTTTGGTTTTCGAGATTTTTATTCTTTCGAGATTTTGATTTTCGATGTTTTTTGATTTGAGATTTTTTTCCCGAGATTTTTTTTTTGAGATTTTGACCCAGCTCCGATAAAGAGATTCTTATGGTGATAATCCTAAACGGTCCTTGTTAAAGGCTAGGACGTTTCTTAAATAAAATGAAACGGAGATGAGCAAGGTCCTATAGCCACTCTCCAACGAGTTACCCTTTAACAATGTAAATGAAAATTGTCCTGATTTAGGTGCCTACATGCTTTTTATCAAGGCATCCACTTCCACGCTGCTGCACTCATACACATACGACAACTTTTACATAAGTCGCACATATTGGCTAAACTCGCAAAGACCGTAAATTTGGCAATGTGCAGATCGAAAAGAGACAGAGGAGCATTGTGTCTTGTTATAACTCAATACGTGGTCCTCTGTGTGGTCTCTGGCAAACACTAAAAATAGCCCATAGTACACTGCAAAGTGAAACATCTAATTTTATTTTTTAAATGCGTTTGGAATTAAGACATTGAAGTCGAAATAGAAGACTTTGCATCTGTTTTGAACATTTTTTATATCCAGAGTAAATGCAAAACACGATTTTTCATAAAATGCATCTTGAAATTATATGCATCTGATTTGGTTTGAATTGAATACCCATAATCCTTATATATGTTAAAAAAAGAATAATGCACCTGAATATATGTTTAATTCAAATCTACATACATATTTAATACACATTTCAGTTTCACAATAAAACAAAATAACTAATGTTGAAATAAGGGGATTTACATTCTGAATTAGGAAGTGAAACTGTAAGAGAAGGTGGAAACAATGCGTACCCATTTTTAAGTAATTATATTGGATTAATAGTAACACAAATTCGCAACATTATATTACGTGAATAATTTAAAAGCGTGTTTGGGCGAAGAATAAATACACTTATGTTTATAACTTCATATATTGGAAATATTAACAATTTCTACTTGGCGTTGTATAGAGTGGCTGAACCTTGTTTAGACGTACAAATCTACGATGCCGTATGCATAGCTGATTAGAGTCCAGTTGAAGAAGATAAACTAAATGTAATATAAAACATGTTTTTCATTTCCTTAACACCCTGTCCATGTGTTTTGTTTTTGAGATATAACACGAAGTATATACGTACATCCGCAATAATTGCATCGTATATTTCCACTCCGTCACAAAGTGTAAGGCCACGATCAAATATATTAGACGTCGATATGTAGATGAGTTGATTTAACTGAAGCTGCTAAAAATTAAAATTGATTCAGAAATGCGAAAACATCTTTAAAGCTAAAAATTGTTGTTTGTAAAATATTGTTATTCTTCTCGAACAAACAAAGTTTGCCATTAAAAGTTTGCAAATCTGCATAGGGTTTAGAAAACTTACAGAAAATCTTGTTTTCTGAAAGCGTTTTCTCACCGTAAGACTTGTTTTTTAAGACGACAAACACTGTTTCAGCAAACTTTTTAATGACAAAATCATGGTTTTTACAAACATTGTTTCTCGTAAGTTTTTTATAGTTTGGGACAGGGCTTCAGAAAAGTTTAGCGACAAACATTGTTTTTTGTCGAGCAGGTTTGCTCGTCACGTATGAAAAACTCCATAAAAGTTTGCACAAACATTTATAAAACTAGAAATTGTTTGTAAAACATTGTTATGTTTCTCATAACATGCATTTTTTCATAAATGCAAAAAGGTATCAAGAGATATATTCAAGCGGCCCATAATGTTTCGTTATACGGCCAAAAAAAACTGCTGTAATTAAATAAAGTGGCCACAAAATGTGATAAGTTACCCCAATTTGCACAAATAAGGTCGGATTTGACTAAGAATAAAACAAATTTTGGGTTTAACTTCGTTTAAGAAGGAAAAAAATGAAAATCACAATGCAAAAATAATATATTCGTTATACGGCTTTTTTGCCATACGGTCAAGCGAATAACACATGAATATGCAAAACATTTTGACCAGCCCCATGTACAAAAAAGGATCAAAGATTAAAATGTGGATAGTTTTCAAACCACTAGTTCTACATTCGGTGACAGACTTTCCGAACGTATATCGTACATCCACAATGTCAAAAGCGAGGATTTCAACTGCGAAAAGAAATAAAATATTCAACAATTTCTATAAACAATTGTTTCACAAATCACAATGTCTTTGCATTTTCCTACCTCTTTAATTGTTTTATTCGAAAGAAGAATTATCAGGGAGAATGTAAAAACTGTTGCTAATTGCCATCCTGTATCCACAATAAGTTGATATTGTTTTTCTCTTAGCATGTATGTTATTTTAATAATGATTGTCGCAACTTTTGTCACCCAAAAACAGAGGAGAGTTTTCGAAAATGCGGCATCGAGCTTTTTTAGTACGGAATAAGAGTACGAGTGAGCCGTAAGTATTTTATGTTTTTGGTTTTGACTGCTTAAAATGTCTGATTTAGCATCTTTGATCACGTCCATTAAATGTTTCAGAATGACAAGAATAAATGCAGTGACCACGAAAGGAAATAGTGCAGTTGCTAGTGCCGTACAAGTACACGACATGAAGATGATGAAACAAAGTATGTGAAGTAATATTATATAAATGTCTCCATCAGCTGATTTATAGCCTGAATAAGAAGAATCTAGCTGCACTTTTAAAACTAGCAAAATGTTGAAAACAGTTGTGGAAATCAGAAATGCTAAAAGTGCACCGGGTAGTTTTGATTTGCGGGCTATTTTACCAGAAATGGCAAAATCATAATTTAGCTCAGTGTACAAAAGTTTCATGTTTGATTGTTGGTGAATAATTGTGACATAGCTGAACAAGAATAATACACTATTAATTATTGTCACTATTTCAGAAATGAATGCTTTTGGGTCGTCTGAGAATTCTTCTAATTTGATCGAGGCTGATCTGTTGATTTCTAAAATAATTATCGATGCCATAACCCATTTCCCAATTTTGTGAATAATTCTAGTTGGAGTTTTGATGTGATGACAGCTGGGGAACACTTTAATTCCGAACATGTAAAAGAAATAATAGTACGGTGTTACGTCTTTCAAAATGGTAGTCATAATTTCGGTTTGTAAGATAGAAATGTCTGATGAACCAGAAATGAGAACTTTTCAACGCTCAAAGTATTTAATAACCAAATTGTAACTAGGGAACTGAGGACCAAAACAAAGCCCGTTGCTCGGAATCTGTATTCTTTTGTTTTTAAAGTTTAAGTCAATTGTAGTTGGAATATGTTTGGAGGAAATGTTTGACGGTTTTGAAATCGATGTCTCTTTATTTAAATAAGCAGCATGCATCCTGTTTTATTGTGCCACAAGATGGCATTTTGGGGGGCGGTTATCTAGTTCATTTGTTTTCAAAAGTGGGAGTAAAAATGCTAAAGAGTCAATAGATAATTGTGGAGACGAAGGAATGTCGTGTGGAAATGTCTTAGACTTTACAATCGATGACCATAATTTATATGGTCCTCGTTTAATTTCCCTGGCGAAGAAAACAATATAGAGATTTCTATTGTTATTTGGAACGTTGTTTTCTATTGGTTTCAATACAAAATTTCGATTGGTTTTATTGGTTTCAATTGTTCCCTATGGTTTTCTATTGTTCAGTCAATACAGCTAAACCATAGAAAACAATTAAAATCAATAAAGTATCCAAATACCAATAGAAATCTCTATTGGTTTCTATGGTTTTTTCACCTGGGTTTACCTCAGAAAAATTGCGTTTTTCAGTTTTCATGACAATTATAAAAGGTCATTTTCAACATTTAAAATTTTTTTCACACATATTCCGGTGGTTCGGGCCCTTAAAATCCCGGGCCCAAGGTATTTCCCCGTAAATTAAACTTAAACGTAAATAAAAAAGTAAAGTAAATAAAAATTATTTGATAGTAAATAAACTTTTTTAAAACCGATGTCTATCAAATCAAAATTATAGCAATAAAATCACTAATTTTAACTTTAATTAGCCGATTCCGTGAGGTTCCAAAACGCCGTTACGTTTTGATTAAAATTATACAAAAATTTGAAATAGTTACACATTTACGAACATTTATAACTTAAAAATTTAATAGTTCGTAATTCTAGCATCAGGAATCAGATTCATGTTGCCAGCGCCCTCAAACGCCGTTTTGAAACACGGTCATTGGCGTGCAATTCATAAAGAAGGAATCTCTCAATAGATGCTACACGCAGAGTGGCACATTGATTTTATTCGCCGCATTTTTGGCCTTCGATTATTCGTAAATATTCGAAGAGTGGTTCGTTCTAATTACAATTAGAGGATGATATCCAAATGGTACGTTAAATATTGACCTTTTTCCCGTTATTTTTGCTGTAAAACTTCGGTGAAATGTTGCTAAATTGTTGCGAAAGTATCTTAGATTACAAATATGAATTAATACTGACAAAAATCGATCAGAAAATACTAAAAAATGTCTTTTTTCAGAGGTGGTCATCTATCGATTTTTTTAAAAAAAAATATGGAAGTGGCCAAAATGGAGTGTTCCAAGATGACCCCTGGCAAGCCAAGGATCAGCGTCGTTTGGAAATATTTCAAGATAGACAATGAAGACAAGAGCAAGGTTGTTTGCCAGATATGTGAAGAGCAGCTAAAATTCAGTGGCAGCACCACATCCATGAAATATCACCTGACACGCCACTCATCCCTCATCTCACTCAACATAGGCCTTCCTCCCAGCAAGTCCAAACACTCCATAAAAGCAGGTTTCAAACCCTCACAGCAGGATTGTAGTCGAGCAGGCAGCAAACAGGACGCTATGACTGCTAACCTGGTGAATATGTGCCTCATGGACCTCATACCCACCACTGTGGTCAACGGACAGGGTTTTCGACAGTTCCTGCACTATGTGGAACCCAACTATGCCATTCCGTCTCATCAGGTGAGATATGGACGTGTCTCAAGGTCCCTGGCCTTTATTTGCGCACTATAACTACGTGCAGGAAGCCCACTCGTATATTGCCGTCAACGTGCGCGGCTTTTGCAGAGATAAAGGTCCCAGAATCATTCGTGACAGGTGTCTGCCATGTTGGAAAGGTTTTTTGGTCTTGGTGGCCATATTTTAGGTAATTTTATGTCCTGGAGAGGTGTTAAGTCTTGTGGGCCCTTGTTGGGAAGAGTTTTAGGTTCTGTGGACCATTTTAGGAATGTTTAAAGGTTTGAAGGCCATACTGGATGGACTTTCAGACTGTTCAGGTCATATTGGGAATGTTTTTTGTTTGGGAATGGCTATTAGGTCTTGTAGGCCATATTGAGAGCAGTTTCAAACGTTTTGGGCCATATTGGAAATATTTAAACGTCCTGCTTTTCATAGTTTAATGGTTTTTAGGTCTCGAGACAATATTGGGATCGATTATAGCTTTTAGGGCCATATTGGGAATATTTAATATTGTTGCAGGCCTTATTTTCAAGATTTGTAGGTCTTGCGATTCATATTACGAACGTTTTTAGCTCTTGGGGCCATATTGGAAAGCTTTTGAGATCTTGTTGGCGGTATTGGGAAATCTCAATGCTTACCTTAGGGGAGTAAGAGGTAGAGTGTACATAGGACACTTGCGCAGAAGCCAAAATGTGAAATGGGGCTAAGGTATCGTGGTTTCTCACACGTGAGCATTTTTAGGTGGTGAAGCGAAAACCTTGCGATACTAAGGATGTCGAAGATTACTACCATCGTGGAAAGGTTCCCCGGGTTCAGCGGAAATGGACGGACGCGGAGGAGAGCCAGGTGATACAGTATCTGTTCGACACGGTCGCATCAGGAAAACCTATCGAGGTAGACATGAAATATTTGCCGGACTCCGACGCGAACCGAACCTCGAGCTCTGCCACGGCCTGCATGTAATGCGATTGTTCGTCGTTTCTTCGCAGAAGCCGACTGCGGAAGTGTACTATCGGAAACTGCTGCGGCGGCTTAACTTTAACGACTGCGCGGTCAGCCAGTTGAAAGGCAAGGTGAAGCATTTTAAAAAGTTGTACTCGGACGCGATGCTGTGGAGGACCCAAGCCGGACAGGACGTTAGCAAGGACGAGGACGAGGACTCCTTCACAAGTAAGTTGATTTGTGGACGTTTGGGCGTTGTTGAGCAAGAAGAGTTTTTAAAACGAAAAGATTGAGTACTGCCGAGGAGTCTTTGAAAGGACCAAAGGGTTAGGGACCCTATTTCTAAAAACCAATAGTGCCCATGTGGCTGATTGTGTGTCTTTTGTATGTGCAGGGATAACATTGCAAAAGTGCCCCAGATTCGAGCAGCTGGACGAAATATTCGGCAGCAGGTCAAATGGTCATCAACATGGTGCATTTCCCCTCGACTCGCCTTCATCGGATCACCCTCTGGCGGCAGACGAGACCATCCTGCCGGACTTGGACTCTGGAGAGACGGAAGAAATGTACGCGAGCTCTTTCTCGAGTTCGTCGCTATCAAGTTCTCCAGGCAGCTCTAGGGACGAGAGAGGATCTGGGAAGATGACTAGTGAGGCGGTGGGCTTGGACGCGCTGGCAGACGCTATCAACCGGAAGACAGTGTTCGGAAACCGGAAGCTGGACTTTGAATTCATGAGGCTGGACTTTGAAAAGCAGAAATGGGACTCGGAAGCAAAACTCAAAGCTCGCCAACTGGACCTGGAAGAAAAACGCATCGAGAACGGATACTTGCTGTCACGATACGAGATGGAGCTGAAATACAAAGCACAAACATGATCGTCCCATTTCATTGTGTAGCACGAAATATTTAATTATTTTCATAACGATGAGAATGTGATGTGTGTACAGGAATCGGTTCCGTCAAAAAATTGTTTTATCGAGTTCCACAATATTTAGAAATGCAAAGAATCCAAGATCTTCATCTCTTAAACAATCCTTCGAAGAATCTTTCAAGAATTCAAGAATGTCTTCCCTCAGACAATCCGATTTATTCAGTTTTTGGATATTCTGCTTCAAAGAGTCCGCAAATCCTCAGGGAATCTAAGAATTTTTTCCCTTTCAATAAATCCAGAATGTCTTCCATCAGAGAATCTTAATAGAAATCCAGGCTCCGTAACGTGCCTGAATACGGGCAGCTCCGACTTAACGTACACGATTATGTGTGATCACACAATCTAAAATAATGTAAATAGGTTTTATGCACAGTATTGAATTTACGCTAAGCTAGTATTTGCACATGAACATCTAACCCCGATATCCGAGGGCTTCCTGTAGCGCTCAAAACTTCCAAAACTAAAAACTCTTGTATTATCCAGGCTCTGAATCGTAGGATTGTTGCACTGTACGAATCTCGCAAGTGCTGCCTGCTGTCAGAGATCCGGCACTGCCAAGATGTTACCATCTCTGTGGAACGCTGGGCAGCCGCCGGCAGCGCCACCTTCCTGACTGTCACTGCACATTTCATAACTGCCGACTGGGAGTTCCAGAGCCGGGTGCTGAATTCGGAGCTGCTTGCCGAAAACCCCTCTGCGGAGGCAATCGCAGAGATAGTCTCGACCTCTGTCAAGAGCTACGGGATCTGCGACTCATCTGTGGTGGCGGTCATCCACGCTAACGACCAAGAGGTTGGCTTCAATAGAATTTGACTTACATTTCTTTATCAATCGGATATAACATTTTGTTCCCGTTAACATTTTGCAGGTGTCGCAGAGCTATGCCCTCTTGGGGTGGCATCACTTCCCATGCTTCGCCCGCACCCTGGGTCACTGCGTAATCGTGGCTCTGGAGATCCCTGCCGTGGCCGCCCTTGCAGCTACCTGCCGGGACGTGGTTGACTACATCCTGGGTTGTCCCACTCTAGTGGCCAATGTGGAGTCAAGGCAAAAGGCAGAGGGTGCAGCTAAGAGGAGGTTCCTGCGGGACGTGCCGACACACTGGCCATCAACCTTCCACATGATGGACACCGTCCATGAACAGCGGCACATCATCTTCGAAGTGATGAAAGAGACGTTGGAGCGGGAAGCATTTCCAAAGGCTCTGCTACGGACCGAGAAGGAATGGGCGCAGGTTAGGGCAGTGGTCGAGGCCCTCCGGCCCCTGGACACTGTCAGGGAAATGCTGAGCGCGGAGACACACGTAATTTTGTCCACCGTTGTGCCCGTGCTCTTCAGCCTGGTCAGCGTGCACATGAAGATTGTCGTCAGCGATGACGAGATTGTGCAGAATTTGAAGCAGGTAAAAATTAGTCATTTAAAAAGTCCTGTTTTCTTGGTCCCAACATAAATATGCTAAATGTGGTAAATTTTAGGTGGTTGTCCGCGAAATGAAGGCCCAGTTTAGTTTTGACTCGAACGCCTTTCCGGAGAGCTTTGGCATAATGACCACGGTCCTCGACCCACGTCACAAGTCGCTGCCTTTCCTCAACGAGCTGCAGCGAGCAACGGTGAAGACTAAGCTGACGGCGCTGGTGGAGGAAAACCGAGCCGCGGCAGCCGCCGCCGCCGATCAGGATACAGACCGCAGATGCGCAGAGGGCAGCGCCACCTCTTTCTGTCGGGACGAAGACAGCGACGAGGAGTCAGCTGCCAAGAGGCCCAAACCTACGGTGGCGGAGTTTCTCAGCCCCATTTACGATCACGGCGGAGATGGCTGCGGCGGTGGGGAGTCTTCGCGGACAAGGAGCGAGGTAGAGGTGTACCTACAGGAGATGGCCGCCTCGCTGTCCTCCAATCCGCTTACCTGGTGGAAGCTCTGCGGCTACAAGTATCCCAACCTCTCCAAGCTGGCTCGCAGGATGCTCTGCATTCCCGCAACAGCTGTGCCACCAGCTCAGGCCTTCGCGGGGCCTCTGGACCCCGAAATGAGGAAGAGGGCCGCACTGGACCCTGCTCTTGCGGACAAGGTGCTCTTTCTGAGCCGCAACTCGGAACTTCAACCTGATAATGTAACGAGGATGCTCGAAGAGGACAACGAGGCCTGCTTTCCACCGATGACGCTGTTGTCGGCAGAAGCTCTTGCTGAATCGATGCAAGGGCCATCAGCACCATGAGGCCGCCCAATCTTGCGGCACTTCGCAGCTATGGGTGACAATCCCTTCATCGGCGAAAGATTTCTGTGCAATTTTTTAATATTTTGTTTTAATGATAAATGATGCAAGGGCCTTTGACGTCATCAGGCTGTTTCTTAACGTTGGTGACCTAAGATGAATGACCAGTTAAATAAGATTTTAAACTGGCCGCAAAGTTTTAATTTCCCCTTCATTAAGAGAAAAAAATGAAGCAAATGCAAATTTGAGATGTTAAACGATGAAATTTTAGCAGACTACGCTAACGGTCTGTTTTTTGTTCGTTAAACAAAATTTTACGTTAATTGTGATATTAAAATCTCTCGTTACGTGAGGGTTTCAAATGCAATTTGAACCTTGTTTACAAGTTATTTTAAAAGCTAAAAACATTTTGTAGTCCTGTATTTCAGATTTGAAATCGACGTGTTTATGGTTGGCCCTCGTGCTTGAAATTTTAAAAAAAAACATTGAAGTTTAATGGAAATAATTGTAAATTATGGGCAAGGGAATAAAATTTTCTTGTATTTGAGCATGAAAAATATGTAATTTGTAATTTAACATTGCGAAATTGTTGAAATTAATGGCTTTTATGGCTGATCTACAAGCATTATGAATGGCCCTATGCGAAGTCGGAGCTAGAGCGCCGTTGGTAGTTTAAAATTTAAAAGTCTCGTGCATGCTCTTTTTATCGTGGCTGTTGTCGTGAACGGTTTACTTCGGTTTCAGTCGCGTTTTTTTTCGCTGTTAATTTAGTTGTTTAATTATTTTTAATTATTTGGTGCTTCGGAAGACGAATTTGGCTGCATTTCATACAGAAAAACTGAAAGAAATCGGGTTTTTGGAACGCCTAGAAGCGGAGTTTAAAACAGCTGATTTCCAGTTCGAAATACGTCATCGAAAAGGTAAGTCAAACCAGGTTAATTCAATAATCAAGTGCTTAATTATATTTTAAGAAATCGAGGATAGTTATTGCCGTATTACTTGTCGATTACTATGAAATAGACTTATGATTTGTGGCTCCCACGGGAATATTATGACATGCATGGAAAGCCATAAGAATAGTAAAGGCATGCATGGAATCCAATTTGAATAATTTGGATTACATCATCAATTATTCGCGTAAATGTTTATAATTTATAGGAATTATATAGGCCATGCATACGTGGAATCCCATGTGATTACTAAGGCATGCATGGAATCCCATAGGAAAAACATGGAATGCCATAGAAAAAGTAAGGCATGCATGGAATGCTATAGGTAAAGTAAGGCATGCATAGAATCTCATAGGAAAAACATGGAATGCATGGAATCCAATAGGAAAAGAAAGGCATGCATGGAATGCCATATTTGAAGTAAAACAATGAAATCGCATTTGAATAGTACGGCATGCATGGAATGCCATATTTAAATTAAAACATGCATGAAATCGCATTTGAATAGTACGGCATGCATGGAATGCCATATTTAAAGTAAAACATGCATAGAATGACATTTTTAAAATAACCCATGCATGGAATGCCATATCTAAAGTAACCCATGCATGGAATGCCATATTTAAAGTAACCCATGCATGGAATGCCATATTTAAAGTAACTCATGCATTGAATGCCATATTTAAAGTAAGGCATGCATGGAATACAATATGAATAGTGAGGCATGCATGGGATGTCATAT
The DNA here is from genome assembly GCA_034698625.1 of Julus scanicus. NCBI lineage: Eukaryota > Metazoa > Arthropoda > Diplopoda > Julida > Julidae > Julus > Julus scanicus. Next base: position 11,377 of record JAQGBW010002529.1, read on the forward strand.
TTAAAGTAAAGCATGCATGGAATGCCATATTTTAAGTAACTCATGCATAGAATGACATATTTAAAGTAAAGCATGCATGGATTTCCTTATAAATGTAGGGCCTTTGAAAAATTCAACGAGAATTCCTGTTAACATTTTTTTATTACATTTACATTGGTTCGTTTGTTTTTGGGAGGGGACAATCCACGGGTTATTGGGCCCTAAACAGTTTCTGCGAAGCCCACCCGGTCGTTGCCCATATCAAATTCGGTGTAATAGGGTCCTATGAATACGTCGCCCAAAATCCAAAGAGGACCCATCGGTGGAGGAACGTCGAGGCCCATGAATCCACTCAGACACATGGTCACAGTGAACTGGGACACCTGAAACGATAAATGTTTATGATAGTTAAGGGCCCATTACAAAAAATTGTAGAATCAAGGGCCTTTTTAAAATAAATCTACTATTGTTGGTCTCTTTCTGGCATTTTGGGTCCATAAACCCTCACTTAAATAATTTCTATTAGGACTTGTGCTATTTGGCCCTTTTTATGTTGCCAAAGGGTTTCTCTAATCAATTTTAGGGCCCTTTCTGGCCTTTGGGGCCCTAAACCACACTTTTCTGCTTTGCTGTTACTATTTGTGCATTTTGGCCCTTTTGCAAATATAGCTAAGGTTTTTTTCAAGCAATGATTGGTCCTTTTCTGGCATTAGATGCCTTTTGGGTCCATAAACAGAAGGGTTTCGCCAATCAATGTTAGGGCCCTTCCTGGCCTTTGGGGCCCTAAACCTCACTTCTGCTTTGCTGTTACTGGTTTTTTTGGCATTTTGGCCCTTTTGCAAATATAGCTAAGGCTTTTTTCAAGCAATAATTGGCCCTTTTCCAGCATTAGATGACTTTTGGGTCCATAAACTGAAGGGTTTCTCCAATCAATATTAAGGCCCTTCTCGGCCTTTGGGGCCCTAAACCACACTTTTTACTATTTGTGCATTTTGGCCCTTTTGCAAATATAGCTAAGGCTTTTTTCAAGCAATGATTGGTCCTTTTCTGGCATTAGATGCCTTTTGGGTCCATAAACAGAAGGGTTTCTCCAATCAATGTTAGGGCCCTTTCTGGCCTTTGGGGCCCTAAACCTCACTTTTCTGCCTTGCTGTTACTGGTTTTTTGCATTTTGGCCCTTTTCAAATATAGCGAAGGGTTTTTTCAAGCAATGATTGGTCCTTTTCTGGCAAGGGGACCTTTGGGCCCCTAAGCCTTTTTCCAATTAATTATAGGGCTATTCCTATTTGTGTTAAATGTTTTTTTCTAAAAAAGGCCCTTATCCACCATGTCCATACCTTCATGATGTATTGCTGAGGAGTCAAAAGAAAGTCCTTGCCGCCCAGGGTGAATGTAACATTCGGTAGGTTTGGGACCAGGTTACAGTCGATTTGGTACTGTAAACACAAAAAAAGAGCAAGGACCTTAAGGTTACAGTATTCCGTTGACCATTGGGCCCCTTGGTCCCAGCCCTTCTACTTGCCTCTCCGCTCATGATTTCCCTGGCGCCCAACGCCAGGTTGAGGGTCTTGATTTCTTCCTTTGGACCTGCGATCAGGGAGGTTCCGGTGTCAGCGATGGCCTGACATCCTCCCTGGCAGAACTTGGTCCCTGACATCTGGACACCATCCATCTGGAACTGCCAGTAGCCCTTGACTGAGACCGGCACGTAGGTGAAGTCGCCCTTGTAGTGCGCTGGGTCACTTCCTCCCAAGATCAGCTCGCCGCCTTCCTGAGATTCCGGATCTCTGGAATGAAAAACATGACAGGTCTTTGGACTCTTTGCCATTAAGAGATTCCTGGGATGCAGCGGACTCTTGGTCGATGAAGGGATTTTTGGGATGTGGTGGATTCTGGATGCAGCAGAGGGGGAATGTCCCCCAATCCAGGTTTCCTGGTGTTTCTTGATGCTCCACCTGGCCTTCTGGATGTCCATATATGGAGAAAACCTTGGAGTTGTTATTGGATTTGTCAGCTCCTCCTGTCATAGTTTCTTAAATTATTCCGACATCATGGCCGTTGAAGAGGTTTTTGGAGTGCAGCAGAACTCATGGCCGATGAAAAGATTCTTGGGATCCAGCGGACTCTTCGGTGTTGAAGAGATTCTTGGAAGCACCGTTTCTGTTTGATTACCTTAATTTGGAATTTGTAACTTACCTGTTTAAGTAGAAAGAGAATATAGGATCTGGGACGAGCTTCTGGCTGACCATGTTGTAAAAGACTGGAGGGACTCCATCGACTGAGATCCTGCTGTAGCCCATGCCCAAGATGCCGTCGAACTTGGCCGCCACGAAGGCGAGGCTCGGTTCCTCAAGGGCCTCCGCGAACGTTTGGCCAATGACTTTCAGGCCACCGATCTGCGCAAGAACGGAAGCAATGCTGGTACTCTCTGGAATATTCTGGAATCTGATGGAACGAACCTTACCTCCACATCATCCGTGCTCAGAAATCCGGACAGTTTTCCTGCAAAAAGCACGTCACAGATGTTCAACATAAGATTATGGAATATCTTTCGGGTGGTCGTATGAAGGTTTTTGGATTGCGGACCAAATATCCACAGACTACAGAGATTCTCAAAAGATTTTCAAAGATTCAAGAGATCTTCAAGGTTTTCAAAGGTGATCAAGAGATGCTCAAAGTTTTTTCGAAGTTGCTCATGAGATCTTCAAAGTTTTCAAGAGATCTTTAAAGTTTTTCAAGAGATCTTCAAAGTTTTTCAAGAGATCTTCAAAGTTTTTCAAGAGATCTGTAAAGTTTTTCAAGAGATCTTCAAAGTTTTTCAAGAGATCTTCAAAGTTTTCAAGAGATCTTCAAGGTTTTCAAGAGATCTTCAAGGTTTTTATGAGATCTTCAAGGTTTTTCAAGAAATCTTGAAAGTTTTCAAAAGATCTTGAAAGTTTTCAAAAGATCTTGAAAGTTTTCTAACGATCTTGAAAGTTTTCTAACGATCTTGAAAATTTTCTAACGATCTTGAAAGTTTTCTAACAATCTTGAAAGTTTTCAAAAGATCTTGAAAGTTTTCAAGAGATCTTCAAAGTTTTCAAGAGATCTTCAAAGATGATCAAGAGATGCTCAAAGTTTTGGAAGTTGCTCATGAGATCTTCAAGATCTCTTCAAGATCTCTTCAAAGATGATCAAGAGATGCTCAAAGTTTTGGAAGTTGCTCATGAGATCTTCAAGATCTTCAAGGTTTTCGAGAGATCTTCAAAGTTTTCAAGAGATCTTCAAAGATTCTCGAGAGATCATCAGTGTTTTCAAAGACTCGAGAGATCTTCAGAGTTTTCTAAGATTCTCTAGAGATTATGCATTGTTCCATATATTCCAGATATGTCCATATATTCTCTTGGAGATTCTCCAAAGTTTCCTAGACATGTCCCCGGATCTTCAAAGTTTTTAGGGATTCTCTAGATTTCTCCAGGGATTATGTACTTTTCCAGAGATCTTCAAAATTCTCCAGAGATGCAACAGGGTTTTCAATTGGATAAAACTGTAAAACTTACCGGAACCGTATTGGATGGCAAAAAGCGTTCCGTTCTCCTTGTAGGAACTCGATGACTTGCTGTCGTACTTGTTGTGGATCACTGAAATTGCAACAACTCTTATCAACATCCGGACAAAACAATCCGGAACCGTTCCGGAAACATCGATGTTACTCACGGCATGCGATGTTTGTGATCTTGCACTTCTTGGAAGGTATCCACAGGTTGGAGGATCCGGTGTCGAAGACGACTTGGAACGTCTGCGGAGGAGTTCCGATGCTGATGGCGCCGTAGTACTGGGCCTGAAACGGAAGTAACGCGAAGTTAACGCAAGTTTCTGGAACGGAAGATCCGGTAAGCGGAGTTTACTGACGTCCATGTAGTTGGTGAGAGGCTCTGGAGCACTTCCGGTCTTGTCCTGCTGTCCACCGTAGCGCCATTGAAGAAGCTTCTGGGGCGCTTGATACCTGTGGAGGGTCTCTCGAACGGATTCCACGCGCCGTAGAGGGATTCTACAAATGTTTTGGAAAGGTTGGTTAGGCTTACTGTAATTATTTTGGTTTTGACTGAAAAGGAATCTTGACATTGTCTGCTTGACAACAGTCGTTTCCTGAGTTGACATTGTCATGGTCAACAGTTTTGACTGAATCATTTGGAAAGTTTTGGCTACTGTAACTGTTGTTTACTGTAACTTTCTTCATTACTATTTTTGTGACATGGATTTGACTGAAAAGGAATTTTGACATGGCCTGCTTGACAACTGACATTTCCAGAGTTGACAATGTCATTGACTCAACAGTTTTGACTGAATAATTTTTAAAGTTTTGGCTACTGTAGCCCGTGATTACTGTCACTGATGTTTACTGTAACTTTCTTCAGGTGTTTTATTACTATTTTTGTGGCATGGATTTGACTGAAAAGGAACCTTGACATGGCCTGCTTGACAACTGACATTTCCAGAGTTGACATTGTCAACTCAACAGTTTTGACTGAATAATTTGGAAAGTTTTGGCTACTGTAGCCCATGATTACTGTAACTTGTGTTTACTGTAACTCTCTTCAGGTGTTTCATTACTATTTTGTGACATGGGTTTGACTGAAAAGGAATCTTAACATTGTCTGCTTGACAACAGTCATTTCCAGAGTTGACTTCATCATCGACCCAAAAGTTTTGACTGAATAATTTGGAAAATTTTGGATAATGTTACTGTTGTTTACTGTAACTTTCTTTAAATGGTTTAATACTATTTTTGTGACATGGATTTGACTGAAAAGGAATCTTGACATTGTCCGCTTGACAACAGTCGTTTCCAGAGTTGACATTGTCATAGACTCAACAGTTTTGACTGAATAATTTGAAAAGTTTTGGCCACTGTAGCCCATGATTACTGTAACTTGTGTTTACTGTAACCTTCTTCAGGTGTTTTATTACTATTTTGTGGCATGGATTTGACTGAAAAGGAATCTTAACATTGTCTGTTTGACAATTGAAATTTCCAGAGTTGACATTGTCAACTCAACAGTTTTGACTGAATAATTTGAAAAGGTATGACTAATGTAACTGCAACTTTCTTCGGGTGTTTAATTACTATTTTTGTGACATGGATTTGACTGAAAAGGAATCTTGACATTGTCCGCTTGACAACAGTCGTTTCCAGAGTTGACATTGTCATAGACTCAACAGTTTTGACTGAATAATTTGAAAAGTTTTGGCCACTGTAGCCCATGATTACTGTAACTTGTGTTTACTGTAACCTTCTTCAGGTGTTTTATTACTATTTTGTGGCATGGATTTGACTGAAAAGGAATCTTAACATTGTCTGTTTGACAATTGAAATTTCCAGAGTTGACATTGTCAACTCAACAGTTTTGACTGAATAATTTGAAAAGGTATGACTAATGTAACTGCAACTTTCTTCAGGTGTTTAATTACTATTTTTGTGACATGGATTTGACTGAAAAAGAACCTTGACATTGTCTGCTTGACAACAGTCATTTCCAGAGTTGACAAAGGCTTAGTTGACTCAACATGTTGTCTCATCTAATTCCAGATCACGTGTTTTAAACTTCCTCAGCCTTGAACATGTTTTTTTAAATTCTCATTTAGTTGCCATGTCCACAAAACTCTTTCAGTTTAATTTGTTTGGCTTCGAGCCCACTTTTAAAATAAAGTTGATATCAAATTTTGTTGAAACTGATAACAGTTTAAAAACACCCAGAAATCAATAAACCCAACGACATCATCGTCAACATTACTTTGACAACATTTCGTCAGTATTTTTCAATATTTGTCAACATTATCAGGCTGAACAAATTGAAAAAACATTTTAAAAAAAACGAGGTTCAAATATTTTAAAATTTGTAACTCATTTTTATCTTTAGAAAAATAATTTCAGCGTTGTAATTTTTTAAGTTTTTCCAAGACTTTAAAACAAAAAGTTATATTTTAAGTGTTTTTAAAAGAAATATTTCTGAAATTTACTGAAAATTCTGTTAATTATCGAAATTGTATCGAAATTAAGTGAAAATTCTGTTTTGTTAACAAATATTTTATAACTACACAAATTTACTGAATTTTTTTATATCGAAATTTTTTAGTGAAATTTCTTTTAAATATCGAAATTTGGTGAAAATACTGTTAAATAACAAAATTTGTGAATATTCTGTTCAATATCTGCAATTATTGAAATTTAAAATTGTTTTTAATTTACTCGAATTAATTGCATTTTTCATAATTATTGACAATTATTTAAAACTACTAAAAAAATCTGAAAACTACAGAATTTAGTGACAAATTTTGAGAATAACGACTTAGTTATTAAAAATTATTTAAATGTTGTTTACAAATATTTTATAACTACACAAATTTACAGAATTTTTCGGAGAATTTTTGACAGTTATTCAAGATTACAGAAAAACTACTGAAAACTGCAGCATTTTAGTAAAAATTTCGGAGAGATATTTAATACCCACTGAAAATTATTGAAATGCTGCTAAAAAATATTGAAATTAGTTAAAAATCAATTTGATTGAATTTTTCATAAAATTACTTTAAAAACCAGCTGAAAACTGCAGAAATTTAGTAAAAATTTTGGGGAAATATTTAATATCAAAGGAAAATTATTGAAATGTTGTTTACAAATATTTTATAACTACAAAAATTTACTGAATTTTTTTAGAAAATTATTGACAACTATTCAAGATTACTGAAAAACTACTGAAAACTGCAGCATTTTAGTAAAAATTTCGAAGAAATATTTAATAACTACTGAAATTTACTGAAAATTATTGAAATGTCGCTGAAAAATATTGAAATTACTTTGAAATATTTTATAAATACTCAAAAATACTCAACATACTGAAAATTACAGAAATGAGTAAAAATATTGAGTAACTACTCAAAATTACTGAAAAATATTAAAAATTAATGAAATGCAACTCAAAATTTCTGAAATTTAATCAAAATTTGTTGAAAATTATTGAAAAATCTCTAAAAATAGAAATTTACTCAACAAAATTTTGTTGAGACATTTAAATGTCTAAAATGACTGAAAATGACTTACCGAAGCAGATCAGCGAGTGTCCCGACCACTGTCAAGAGCAGTACACAAGACAGTAAGACTGTCTTCATCTTGGTCAGAATAGTTTCAATTCCTCCTTTTGGTAAATATCACAACAATTTGGTAAACTGTCTCTTGCAATTGTCTCGTTGAGATTCAGCAACTGACTTCACAAATGCGACTGACGCCCTCACGTGATTCTGATATGGCAGTCGTTGATCTGTCTTCCAAAATAGAACGCCGAGATAAGAGTAAAACTCTCCCCTGATGCCCCTGGTGGAGGGTGACATCTAGCCAAGGCCAGCACAAATGAAGTCTACTGCCACATATCGATCTGCTACAAAGTCCTTGGAAGGAAGTTTTGTACTCTCCTGGTGAGGAAAAATAACCACCCAAGATAATACTCAAGAATCTGTTCTTGAGTATTATCTTGAGTGGGTTGGGACCTCTCACCCTTCTCAAGGGGGCAAAGGGCACGCCTGTTTCATAGCCCTTCAAAAACACCCTCCAAGAGGGGTTGATCATAATAGTAATAATGGAAGAAACATGGGGGTCAACTTCTTTTACACCCCTCCAAAGATCCCTCCAAAGAACAACAGGCCATTTTGGAAGTGTTTGAGGGCTTGGAGGCCATGTTGGAAGTGTTTGAGGCCGTGTTGGGAATGTCTTAGATCTTGAAGGCCATGTTGGAAGTGTTTGAGGGCTTGGAGGCCATGTTGGAAGTGTTTGAGGCCGTGTTGGGAATGTCTTGGGTCTTGAAGGCCATGTTGGAAGTGTTGGAGGGCTTGGAGGCCATGTTGGAAGTGTTTGAGGGCTTGGATGCCATGTTGGGAGTGTCTGAGGGCTTGGAGGCCATGTTGGAAGTGTTTGAGTTCTTGGAGGCCATGTTGGAAGTGTTTGAGGGCTTGGAGGCCATGCTGGAAGTGTTTTAGGGCTTGGAGGTCATGTTGGGAATGTTTTGGTATTTTAGGCCATGTTGGGAATGTTTGATGGCTTGGAGGCCATGTTGGAAGTGTTTGAGGGCTTGGAGGCCATGCTGGAAGTGTTTTAGGGCTTGGAGGTCATGTTGG
>JAQGBW010002530.1:0-19503 GCA_034698625.1 Julus scanicus
CCAGACGTCTTATTTTGGTCGAAACCTGACCAAAAACTGACGTTTTTTTCACTGGTGTAGACGTCTTCCGACGGCTCTACGTGGGATAGATCACTGATACAACTTTTCAATTTTCTTTGAATGTTTAAGAAATAAACATAAACAGACAACATACTAGTCATAGGCAATTTTTGTATAGATACTATATGCTACAGCTATGAAAATTTTAAAAATCCTTACTCAAAAATCTTGTTATTGTATTGGATAACACCAATTGTAATGACAAGCAGATGATTGTCGTATTGGTATTAAATACCCGCCCTAACCCAAAGGGCTCCTTGTATCTATTTTCTGCTGTATTTTTTTTCAGTATCAATGTACCAGTTGCCCATATTAATGAAAAAGGGAAGATGGCATTGAACTTCCGAGACGTACGGTCCTTCCCGTTCCACTTCTGTAGTGAAGTGGGATGAGCTTAGCGCAAGATTCATGCGTTTGGTCATCCTGCTTTTGTCAATGCCCTCGGCAGCATTTCTCTTTCATGCTCTCGTTGAATGGCCTCTCCATCGGCCTCCGAAGAATTAATCGATAGTTTAAGAATTCCTCCAAAGAGTTGGCCTGTTATCAGATTAGATTTAATCGGTCCCAGGACGCACTTCTGGTGATGAAAAGGTGTTGGCTGCTCCTCATTCGTGCACTTCAATTGAAGAGCTTGAAGGCAACCAGATCTGGATTGGGCGGCACTGCCAGAGTTAGTCCGGATACAAATATGAAAACTCATATTCTTCCTAAACAGAACTGCAGTTTAGCAGCTCAAGTTGCGATTACGCGATTAACCAGTTTAGCCGGCAGCAAACAACAAACACGTTCTATCTAGCGCACACTAAGTAGAACGATAAACTTAAATGGCGAGCAATCTGAAGCTGCCCTTGCCTAATCTTGTTCCGGAATCTTAAGGCCTTTTAAATTCAGAAAAGCAAAGCGGTGCTCGATAAAAAGGTAAAGGGATTACACAGGTTTGCTAGTTGCTACAGAACCCAGAGGGCGCTATAGAGTACCCTATGCGATGCATATATGCTATATTTTCCCGCGATTGGCAGCGCCATCTTGGTTAGTTAGTTATGTGAATTGTAACAGTTTTTAAAGGTTCTAAAGACATGAAATCTTGTAGGAACTGAACATTGACTAGGAAAATCCCAGTTGCACATGCAGCCCGAAGAATGGAAAGGAAGGACAATATACAAAAGTAATTACAGAACGCGGCGCTGTATATTTCATGCAACTTGCCAAAACATGTCATAGGACATGTAGTACTTGATATGTTAATCTACTATGCTAGAATAGTTAAAATTGGATGTTAAATCAGCTGTCATTATAACTTCCATAACGTAGAATTGGATAAGGACATGTTGGAGGTTACTTTTTATGTTTCATTGTCATTAAAATAAAGTAGTTTGTTTTCAAGGGTCATTTAGTAAATTTTCCACGGTTTTATTAATCTGATTTTCTAAATTCCAGCATGTTTAACTCAAAAAGACATACAGTATTAAAATTGGTAAGTCGTTTTACATCTAAGGTAAAATTTTACCTGGATTTATGAAAGCTGCACTAGTGGTTAATTCTATTTAGTATATTATATGTTAATTAGATGGCTTTGGAACGTCAAAATTAAAGTATTTTTACGACTGTTTCATGGATTACCCATTTTAATTGCATTTTAAATTGGGCTGTAAAACTTCCAATGGACCCAACAACATTTGTAGTCTATACACCACCAAATATATTTGTTAGATATATTATATATTTGGTAAAGCAAAATACATATTATCTCCACTAAGGTGAAAATGTAAAAAAATATATGGAAACAATGTGAGTATATTTAATTACTGGGAAGTTTTTGAAGCTCCATTGTTGATATTCCCTTACAAAATTATTGGGGCCAATCAAAATTATTTTTTTTTAAATGGGTCCCAAGTCGGGACCGGCAACATTTATGCATTAAGACATATTCAACTGTATATGCTTATTTTAAGTGTTAATTTATTGTGCTGCTGTTGACCCAAAATATTCTTGCAATATGTTTCTAATAATTTTTAAATTAAACATCAATTCAGATTAATTCAAGTTTTTACTGCGAGGCTAGAGTTGTTTGGGTTTTCTCTATTTGCTCGGTTACATATTTGCAAAATATTGGAATATTTTCACCCTTAGCGACGACGCAAGCCTGCAGTGTAATCCAGCATCATTAGCATGATATTATTCATTTATCCATTTCACATGACTTTACCATACTCATTATGTTCACGTTTCCGAAATGAATGTCAGCATTGGTTTTCTCGTTTTCAGTTTAATGATTTCTTTGCCTGTAGGTTTTTCATTTGCATTCGGTTCATAAAAATTGCTTGCATGTTACTCTAAAAATTTCAAAAATTGCAAAAGCTGGTAAATATAGATGCATATCCAAAAACTAGATATTCTATATAAGAACACATCATGAATTCAAAGAATCTATTCATAGTGGCACTTATTTTGATCTTACTTTAATCATATAACCTAACGGAAAAATAAACGATATTAAAATTTACTTAGTGCCCTATTATTTGCCCTAAGTCACTAATATTGGCCTTGGTAATTAGATAGTAAATGTGTAATAGTTCGTGGACATCCGACATTTTGGACACATCATCCGGCTTGGATTACGACAGCAATATCAATATTTGTATTAAATATGCTCTGATAAGAATTTTCATCTTGTCACCAGCTTGAAGCAAAACAAACATTTCGTATAAATATCCGAATAAATTTATATTTTTTTAAATCTTGACCTGGCGCTTTAAAACCATTTTCACAATAAACTCTTGAGTATACGTACTATAGTTGTTGCTAGTTAAGGTCATCATAACTATACGAACATGCATTAATAACTATAGAAAAGTTTGCGAAACCTACAAAAAATACAATGAAAATATTAAAAATTATTTTGGATTTTTAGTGTAGTTTTACAAATCAGACTGAAAAGTGTACTGGAGTATTGATTACGATTGCAGTGGAATCGCACTCTATAGTACAAGTCATATGAAAGGAGTAATCAAACTTGGACAATTATGTACTCATGTGCAGAAGTCTTGATTACAAGTTCCTGCAGAATCATGGCAGATTGCAAAAGTATTGTTGCAGAAACAATTAAAATTTTAAAAATCGTCATGAATATGAGAACAAAAAATAAACACTCTTAGACATTAGCAAATTCTTAATAATTAAAGGGAAAAACAGCACAGAACGTCCGATAAAAGGATCATAAGTAGAAATGTGAAAATTAGGATATTTTACATTGGTCTTCATAATTTCAGATTACGTTAATACTCAAGGACATTCATATATAATCACGTATGGTGAGTACATTATACCCATACGTTTTAAGTACATTTGCATTCAATTACTCTCTGCACTCGGTACTCTCTTTACTCGCTACTCAAATTCATTCAATGCGTTCAATTACTGCCCAATACTGGTTATAATATACTATCTCGCCCCTGAATAGCAATCGCAGAAACTCCAAGAAACTATATTATCGACAATGTGATTAGGCAACCCCCTCTCACGAATTTTCATAATGTAAAAACAGTTTCAAATATGAACTTTTGTATGATAGATTCATCTTAAACGAAATTCAACAAAATAAAGTTGTTGATATGCTTGCATTTGCCATTTACAGTAGTGACTCAACAACCATTGGACATGGTCAACTGAAACTCCAAAACCCAACCAAGATCACCCTTCGTCATTTCAGTACATATAGATTTTTCGTTTGTAGCATTTTCACGAATTTGATGGTGGCACGGTCTGTTTCTCAGAGCAGGAACTTGAATGGAGATATGGCAACCATTTTAATGCGCCTCTTGTCGTATACAACCATCCATTACAGGGAAAACAGCAATAACTCGAAGACATGATGGCAAATGGATGGCCGTCTTTCTCCCATGAAAGATGCCTGTCACTTTCACTGTCTTTGCCATATTATCACGTGACTCGGTGCATTTCAGTGAAAAGTAATGTCAAAACATAATGGGTCTTTATTGAGGAATCAAATCCTGCGAGGATGTGAGCCTATTGCGTTTTTTTGAATATCTCGCTTGGGTGCATAAGTGGGATGTGGGATAACAAGCTTCGTCAATTGGGAGAACTGGAAAAACGAAGATGCAATATGAAAGCATATACACAAGCGAGGCTCGGAAATGCTTCTTGCATACTACCTCTATATGGTAATATCTTTTAGGCAAAGTTTATGGCATCTTGGAATTCACATGAAGATTTTATAAAAAGGGAAATAAATTGCATGCATGGACAATGTTGCGAAGGTCGATCGCAAAGTTCCACATATGAGGCACAGAAAAAACTTCATTTTATTAAGGCTAATGTTGTTAATAGAATAGTGTGTATGCTAACGGAAATATACTGGACATTCAATAAAAATATGCACTGAATATACAGTATTTAGTTACATTTCAAAATGTTTTTCTGCATTTCAGAATGTACCTCAAAAATTAATCATAAATGTATTTAGAAAAATTCGGGTTCAGAGCAAATTTCAGGTTTTGGATTTTCGGTTTAATTGAGTGATACAGGACAGTGAAACGAGAAATGGACAAAATAAGAAATGTGTCCCCAGTCCCAAACTTACTTGAATTTTAAAACCTTGGGAAAGTCGGGAATTATGCCTAACTTTGTGTTTAACACGACTTTTCTAGTGGAATTTCCCTTGGGAGCTATTCAAAAATTATGTCACACCTAGGGGGGTGGGTGGGTTGTTTGTTTTTTGTGACAATTGTGACCAAGGGGTAGGGGGATGGTTCGGTAATGTGACATCACACAATCAAAATTTATTTCAAACGGGTATAAAATATATGCGGTAAAATATATTTTAATTTTTTAACATTTGAAATGTTGAATAGCAGTCGGGAAAAAAGATTTGGGTCCTGTAGTGACTTAAAACTTTCTTCCCGATAAAATTATAAAAGAATATAGAATTATTAAAAAAATAATTGGGGGAGGGGGGTAATCGACGGGTTGTGACATTATTATGGATGGGGTGTAGTAAAATTTGTGAAAATTGTGACAAAGGGGTGGGTGGGTGTTTAAAAAGAGGCAAAAAAGTGTGACATAATTTATGGATCACCCCTTGGAAGTCAGGAAATTTCCGTTAATCGGAAAAATCTGGAAAAAAATGAAGCGGAATTGGTAGCGAAGCGGGTGCTTGAAATTTTATAATACGAGTCTTTGTGTGCTCTAACAAGTTTTCTGGACACCGTACTTTTCAAAAAAAATAAGGAAGTCTATATGAGGGGGTGAGGGAAGGGTTGGCCTGTTCCCTCAGGTTATCACAATCCGTGTGAAAACGTTAAAAACTTGTCATATTTACAATTCTGGGCATTTAAACTGTTTAAATACTGGATTTTTGGTACCACGGATATATGCAATGTGGTAATCTGATAAATTAACTACCTTACTCGATGTGCCACTCACAGAAATGTTAATTAAGTTGTAAGAAAATTATACAGATCTATATGTTCAGAGTTGAAAATTAAGAAGTACTTTTAGGATCAATTTAAGAGCATTTTTGGTTTCGTCATTTATCCAATATCTCCAAGAGGCAGATTATCAACCACATTCTGATAGTATTGATTGAAATAGCCAATCAATTCGTGCTTTTGAGAAGAGACTAAGCATGCAGGGCGCCATGTTAAGGTCAATTCTTCTTCCATACAAATACCAATATGATTGCCAGCAAAAGGAAGCTGCACATCTTCTAAGTAATGAGTTACGACATGAACTACCCGGATGTCTTTATTCGTCATATTGATCTGCCTTCAGTTCGGTATTACTACGAATAGAAAAGGAGAATCAAAGGGAATGGTCTTAAAACAGCTCGTTATTTTTACTGATGCTTGCAATGTAATTTGATAGGCCGCTTGCCAAATCCTTTTGCCAGGCATTAAGTTTTCAGACATAGGCCAAACTGAAGTCCAACGCTGATTACTGGCTTATACGGTTTCTTCATCAGCGTATACAGGTACAGTCGTTAAAACGATCATTTCAATCGTGTCCTAAAGTTCTTAAATCCAACCCGACACCCAGCATAATTATTGCTGATATTGACTCTAAATCGGTGGTCAGTGTCTCAAAACTTTCTATGGTAGCAGTGCCACCGTCAAAACAATGGAGGTCAGTTATTTCTGAAAACAACTTGAACGATTATGGCCTTATCAAGATCGAGGATTTAGAATTTGTATAACGTCGATCTGAGTATGTTATACGATAACTTACATCTCGTATATTATTAAGCAGAAATGTGGACATTCCTTTTAAAAGAATATCAAAGTATTGTACATATTAGTAAAATGAAAATAGAGAAATCTCATCATGTTATCATATGGTAATGATCTCAACTGACATGAATTATATGTTGTTCAGGATATAAACAGTACTATAATAGAAGATAATTGCGTTATCAGTTTATTTAAATTGAGTGATTATACAGCGGTAATACTGTATACAATATCAATACATGCATACAAAAATATAATGTTTTTGAGTAAAATTATACATCAAAATCAATCCATTGTGATAATATATTTATACAAAAATGCTATGTTTTTAGTAAAATTATATATCAAAATCCATTGTGATCATACATTTATACAAAAAAGTTATATTTTTTATTAAAATTATATATCAAAATCCAATGTGATCATAGTTATAATCATTGTGATCATACATTTACACAAAAATGTTTTGTTTTTGAGTAAAATGATATAAAAAATCCATTGTAATCGTAGTTGTAATATCATTGTGAACATATACATGTGTTATAAAATGTAATGTTTTTGAGTAAAATTATGCATCAAAATCAATCCATTCAAAATCAATCAAATTACAATTTTGATAGATGACAAGGTGTAAATTTTAAAAAAATGAGCCAATGTTGCTCAAAAAATAATTTATATGAGTAAACATTATTTCCATTATTTGGTCTCGTAAAGAAATGCGTTTTTCATTTCTTGTAATTAAATGACATTTTTGTGATGAGACGTATCAATTTAAAGGAACGTTATTAAGCAATAACTAAGACAGTCCATGACGTGAACATCATTTGGTAGTGTAAATATGTTGATACATATTGCAATCGTACAGATACATTGTTATGATTGTTGAAAGACTCCACTTATGTACAGCTTGCGTCGAATGTCCAATGTCACTTTTGGATATTGTATAGATTTGCTTTATGGTTAAGGCGAGGTCGATTAAAACTAGACAAATTTAGACGGATTTTGGGAGATCAGCTGCCCAAATTCAGAATGACGAGGAGGCCATGACAGGTCGATTCAGGTGAAAAACATCTCAAGTTTAACCTTGTAAACATAAGAGTGACTATCTCAAAGAAAAAAAAAACATACGCACGGACGAATAAATACGAGCTGGTGTGTGTCAATGTCACTCGACAAAAAGTTCTGCTATTGGAAATGCTGTTTTCAAACCAGAATGGTCCACTGACTCAATAGCATTGGACAGGCAAAACATATTCCGCATGCATGGTTTGTTGCCATGGTGATCAGCATGTTTTCATGAATGTTTGGCCGGTACGTGAATGTTGTACTTGAAGGGCCAAATTTTTCAGGAAAAGAAATATACGGCAAACAAAATGAGTTGTTATAAAGCTGTGATTTGGAATTTTTCAAAGCTGCCAGTCACGGTTGCAATACCAACATCGAATCATCGAATCACTGCTTTTATTACGCATCACCTTCCCCAAAATCCATTCAGTAAAATAATTTACAAAGTTGTATAAAATTTTTAAGAAATATTTATGTACTCAGGTGGGAAAATACATGTACATCCTTGGGCCATACATAGTCACTTGTGGACACACAGTAAAACCCCTCTTAACTGATATCGTTGGGACATGCACTTTGTAGACGAACATCAATTTTTGGCTCTGATGGGCCCCATTTAATTAGGAAATAAAACATCGCCATTATATGGCTGCTTAAGGGCATTGTAATCATACATTAACACATCCAGGCTACAAGATGGTCGATAATCCAGAGGTTATGAATGCAACAAGAAGACTCCTGCATGATTACTTCTCAGAGGAAGATGAAGGATAGAGTAAAATGTTTAGGTCGAAGCTAACTGTACAAAAGAATTTAACATTGACCAGAGGACATTGACCCATTTTAGAGGGGTTTATTAAACTGGGAATATTTTCTGCAGAATTTCTGTATGTCATTTTCATATGGATATGCTTCAACTGCAAATAGATATTTTTTGCGAATTTTTTCTGCAGAATTCTGTGGTGTGCAGATATTTTATGCAAAATTTTTTGTGCAGAATTTTGTATGCAGAAAAAAGTATTTTTCTGCAAAATTATTTCGGGCAAATTATTTTATACAGATTTTTTTGTGCAGAATATTTTATTCAGAAAAAAAAATTTTCTGCAGAATTATTTCAGGCAAATTATTTTCTACAGAATTCTGCACACTATTTTCACATGGGCAACCTTACACATTAGATGCATACGTATATCGGTTTATAGTACAGTATATGAAACATTTACTTGTATTTATCTGGTATTAATGATTCTTGGTTTCATTATAATCGTATCATACATTCAGTGAATGACTTTTCTGATCATTTTTAATACCACAAATTGAATTAAAATTAACATAAATTTAATCTCTTACTTTTGTGCTAGTTAAATATGCCGAGACAAAGCAATGGTAATCATACTTAGCATGGGGTTTAAATCCTAAAAGTTTTAGCTTAATTGGCTTTTGCCATTAACAGCTTCCAAGAAGCATTAGAATACAATATAAAAGCATCGATTCCTCAGCAAGTCAATTCCTTCCTCTACAAATGGTTTTAAATAGGGACATTCATAAGTTTACTGGATTTCCACGATATTACGACAATCAAATAAAAGAGAGAAATACTATAGAAAAGTGGGATGAGATAAAATTAAACAAATGCGCTTTTTGAGTCTATAGCTCTGCAGAATAGATTGAATCTCCTACAACTGACGATGTTCGTAATGATTGGATGATAAATGAGTACTACCACCATTACACCCTTACGAAATTTGGTTTAATGCACTAACCATGTTCGCAAAACATGGTTGGGTTAAGCGAATTGTAAATGACGATGAACGAGACCAGAAATAACTAAAGTATGAGTGGGTGATATATATACTGCAGTCTTAAATGAATCCTTGAAGTTACTTGTTTGAATCTTTTTTTGGGAATCAGAATTCTCAAAGGAACATTGTCAAAAGATACATAGTAAATAACAAAGAACTGGTCAACTCATCAGTACTCTTTGTGCAAATACAAACGCATTCCCGGCCGTTACTAATCTTTAAAATGTATGACCAGAAAAAAAGCACAAATAAATAAACACAAGGTATAAGCACATTTAAAAAAAAAATAATTAAAATAAATACCGATACGAGTTTATTAAATCTTAAGTTTAAAGAAATAATGAAATACCATTTAGTGGCTATTTTTTTGGAATAGGGAATACTTAGGGTGCCTTGCTTTGATCGATATACAGGGTGTCTGCGTTTTGATTTCAAATCACTTTGAATTTATTTTTTAAATATTTTTTATACATGCGCACTGGGATAACTCTACAAAAAAATTTAAATATACAAAACTCAAAAGTTCAATAAGCTTATTTATTCATTCTAAACAGAGTTAATAATGAAGATACAATTATATGAGCTTGACAAACCCTCATATTTATGAAAATGATACTGTCAAATGGGATTACTTTAGTATTTCTACACAACCTGGGTGACGTTTGCTGTTGAACAAAAGATTACGATTAATTTAGTAAACCATGTACAAAATTAATAACTAGTGGTGATTTTGGTTTAACCGAAGGAACGTTAACAAAAACAATCGTTTTTCATAAGCCTTCTAGCGTCGTTTCAGACAGTACAAACTATACTATAAGTCATCACTGTCATTGAAGCAATTTGCAGTGTTTAATAGTCAAAATTCTATTTCAATTTCAAAATAGAAAAAAAACGAGAAAAATGAGATCAAATATATTGTTTTTCAATATTTTTTCATCATGACCAATAATCAGAAAAGATGCAGCCAAATCCTAACTTTTATTACGGTTTGGCTGTATCTTCTCTGACTTAAAAAATATAAAACTACAATTTGCTTAAATTACGAATAAGTCATTTATAAATTTAATTGTTAGCCTTTAGTGCTACAATTTTGATTCGTAAAATGTTGATTTATTGTTAAATTAAACAACAGTCAAAAGATATTCTGGATTGTGTTCTTAGGATCAGTTGCATGGTTTAGGTAGGATGAAATTTTTATCGATTTATGTTAGGGCAATTACAAACAACCGTCTTCTTTATTTGAAAAATTATGCATTTTTCAAAAATACTCCTCCCTATAAACGCAACAAAAACTGATTTCCAAAATGGCGTTTTGCACCTCCCTATATTTGTCAATGAAAAGAAAGAAGTGAGCGGAGAAACCAAAGAACGAAATCAAGTTCCAAGAGGCAAGGGGAAACAGGCATCAATACTTTATGAAAAACTAAACACATATTTAAATGGAGATAAAAAAGGTTATGGATTTCCACAAGATGTAACCGGAGCCGTCAGGAAATGGAGCTTGAATTTGAATTTCTCAGCAGAAAAGCTCGTAAATCTTGCAGAAGCGACTGCTCGCGCATCCATAATATTCATTCCCACAGGATATCAATTTTAGGAGTTTACTTTATTCTCGGAGCTCGGCTCTGCCATGCTAAACCCGCTGTTCGAATATTTATCTAAAGCCTAGGAGACGTTCAAAATGGCGAAAGCTACTCTTGAATAAACAGCTAGTATTAGTGCAACCCCGATTTGCTCATCCTGCCAAGTCTATCAACGATACAAAAAGCTATTCTTTCTTTAATGTATAGTGCCAAATGCAAGCAATGCTATATTCCAAGCTTACTTAAAATGGCTGCCATTTCAGACTTGGCAGAAAGATTAGTACGGGTACATGTGTAAATTTCCAACATGGCAAACATGTAAAGCAAGACCTGAATTTATGTTTCAAATACATGATTCACAAACGCTACATGACACTTCAAAAAATTTATAGCACAAATGTTAGAGCTTCCACTGGAATGCAATGTATAAACAAAATGCATGGAGCACAATATTTTGAATACTGAACGATTATACAAGGAGCGTTTTTTAAATAAGGTTTTTTAAATCGACTACAAGATACACATCTTTTAATGTATCCAAAAGAAATGTACAGCCTTAAGTACGTATGTCATCACATTGTTTTGGGGAGGATAGGCACCAGAATCTTGGGTTGGACTATCTTGGCCATATTTAGGATTGCACTTTTACAAACGAAAAATCGCACCTTTAAATGCAGAAAACATATGTTTTTATCTGGAAAATCTCAATTTTACCTTCTAAAAAAATTACTTTAAAAGCAAAATAATTGCACTTTTAATGCTGAAAATGTGTGTTTGTACCATAAAAATCGAAATTTTAACGCAAAAAAAATACACTTTTACTGCAGAAAAGTTGGGCTTTTACTTTTGAAAAATAGCGTTTTTACTTTAAAAAAATTGCGTTGTTACTGTAGAGTAATCACATTTTTAATGCATTAATAATTTCAACAGAAAAATCGAAACTTTCAGGCAGTAAAAGTGCGTTTTTACCTTAAAAATCGCACTGGATAAGAAAAATACCACTTCTATATGGCCTTGGTAAAATCTACCAAAAATGGTGTTTTCTAAATAATGCCAAGGGTTAAAAACAGGGTAAATGTCATCCTTTAAAAGAATAATTTTCATGGAATTTTCGTTGTGTTCGTTTTATTTTTTAAAGATGATTATATCCTTAGAATCGAATGAAAAATTATTCGATTAAGTAGTTGACCATGGTAAAATGAGCCAAACCTATTTTATCGCGTAGTTACTATTCACATATCCACCCATTTTTGGTACCGAGTCAACAATTACTGAATCCCTTGTCAAAAAATTCCGCCGTCAATGGCGTTTCTGCTTATCATGTGCATCAGTTGTAATCAATAATTTCAATCTTCAAGTGGTCGGTTCTGATATGCATGTCTAATATACGCACGCACTTTTTGTACAATGGTGTTTTCTGTAACAATTTCATAAATCAGAGAGCGGGAAATTATATAAGCAATTCTGAAATTTTAAAATAAAAAATCTCAAAAATTGTTTATAAACTGTTTCCGCCGTATCAGCTAGCTGTAATCATAGTTCGTCGTCATGGACGTTCCTTGACAGTTTGAGGTATTATTGTTCGCCCCAAATTGTCAATCACATACACGTGACATTAAACACGATATTGACTTTATAAGAGATATTGACTGCTAAAACTGGTGGACAGAGTTACTGAATTATATAAGAAATAATTTGATTGCACAAACCTGTTTTCTTTTTTAATCTGACCTTTAAAAACGTGCATAGTATGAAAGACGAGTTTGAAATACTCATCCATTTCGATAACAAAACAAAAATTAATAATCTCTGTAATGGGTTATATAGATTATAAAAAACAGAAAATGTGATCCAAATACTCCTCAGCCTCAATCCGTTACCATGACGTGTCTGTGTCTGGCATTCCTAAACCTAGTGCAGAAAAGCGCACTGCAATAATCAATGAAGTGTAGTTAAATTTCATGTCAGAGTTTTGTAAGCATCCAAATTAAAAAAGCTTTCTCTAATTGGAAATGCCACACAATGGGAAAATTTCAGAGCTCATGGAATTGGATTTCATATGGAAACCCAGCATCTACTCTAGGACTGTTTATGTATACGAAGCTTTATATATTTTTAAATCAATGATTGCTTGAAACACTTGTTAAGGCAGTTGCTGGGCTTCGGAAAAAGCCCATTTTCATCAAAGTAAATAATATGACAAATACGAGGGAAAAATATATTGAAGATTCGAACGCTTGTGCTATTCAAGAGAAGTCCATTGTTGCACGGTGATTAAAATCAGGTATCCTTCAAAGGATCATGTTGACTTTTGTCCATTCAGAAATTAAACCATACATTTATTTAAACGATAAATACTACATATGGGGTAAAATCCAGACAATCCCTTAAGCTGTATATTCAGGATATATATATTTGAAGCTTACTGATCAGTCTAAGATAGCTACGACCATCGAATTTAAAATTCATTGTTGTCATTATTCTTTCAGAATACATATAATAACATCGATATTTTGAAAATACCTGGGCGAAAAAAATCATAAACTACATATGGGCTATGTATGGACACATTTAAAGCTTTTTCTATATTCAGGCTGGACCAAAATTCCTCGCTATCCTACTTTTTTTTCCTTAAATCTTATAGTTATGAAAATTCTGTAATGGAGTTAAATAGGAAGTCATGTGTGCTCTATGTATCTTGTTAGATTTTAACTATGGCCATTTGTTCACGGAAATCCAAATAATAACTTGGGACCCATAACACCTAGAACACAAACGGTGGGGACGTGGCTTAAATTGTTAGCTGAGGCCTAACGGTGTTTAAACTTCAGATTAGGAAGAAATGGAGAGATCCAACCCAGACTAAGTTAGGACCTAAGAAATATTTAGTCCAGAAGTCAGGTTTAAATTATTTAAGCTTAGGCAGAAAAATTGATGATATCCACTGTGGATTAGCATTAAGCTCAGGCTTAATGAAAATTTTAAGCCAAGGCATAACAGCGAAATTTATTATTATTTGGAATTCAAAAACATGCAAATTTCATTAAAAATACTGATAGCCAATCACAGACAGTATTAGCTAGCCTTTAGCTGCTAACTAAATGAATATCTTCATGTTTGATAAGCCATGACTTTAAGAAATAGTTTTAAGAAATAGTCTGAAGCTTGACCCTCAACTTAATCTGTTGAAACTCACCAAAAAGTTTAATACCAGAATTTTGTCTCGAGTTGTGGCTTATGTACATTTTGGCTTAAAATAATACCAGGCTGATTTAGACTGCAATGGATATCCCCACTGAATGTCAAATAAGGAAAAAGAAACGAATGGACTGTTTGTATGAAATCAACTGTTTTCATCTTAATTCATAATTATGTATGGTGGTAGTTTACATCTAACAACATCAGTGGATCATCACATCAACGTCATGTGGCACACATGACTTCCTATTTAACCCCATTAACATAATTTTCATAACTAAAATAAAAGAAACAAAGTGGGGTGGAATTTGGGTCCACCCTGTAAATGCCTACTGTATAAATTGGACACATCCAGACACATAGGGTAAGGCCATATAAGGACATGGTAGGTCAATATATGTGTTTGCATTATCTTTGAATGGTCATATATAATTATATCACACAATTAATTTAATTTAAGGTTACATGTGATATATTTGCATGGTGAAAGCTTGACAATTTTTAGACTGGTAGACCATTACAATTTTATGTGGCCCCTACACTACATTTTCAATATAGTATATGGATGGCAAACTAACATGCATATCTGGTTAATTATTAGTGAAATATTACACTGCATTCACACATTACTATTGAAAGTTCACTTTTTCTTCAATACATTGACATAAAAATATTCAGGGTGGATACACAATTTTCATTTTGAATTTCCCTGACTTTTCCTTGACTAAATCCCAAAATTCCCTGACCTAAACTTATTCGGTAATGCCTACACATTTTTAGCCATAATGAAACGTATAAAAGCACTTTATTTGGCATTTTCAAATTTTAGCACGCAATTTCAGAGAATATTAAAAACAGCATTTATCAAACTGAACATATAACTGCAGCTTTGATTGTTACGCAGCCAACTTGGCTCTCTTTTGGACAAATGTCCAATAACAGCATAAAGGCTGGGATGGCAATTTGCTTGGAAAGTGGAAAATTTCCCTGACCACTTACTAATTTCTCTGACTTCCCTGACCTGTGGCCACCCTGTAATTTTTCCACCATTGTATTATCAACTTGCATATAATAATTTGCATAAAATCAAGCACAACTGCTCAATTATATGCATTTATTTTCAGAACTGTTAGTAACTTGTACCCAATTTGCAATAAGTTTTGGTGACTTAATTGAGAGTTCCTCATGTGACAACATGTTTCATTTGCTTTTCCTAGTACTGCAAATCTAAAATCGACCTAATAGAGAACCGTCAGGTGCACGTCAGACTGAACTAAACTCAAGAGCGAAAAGTATGCCAATCCGCGCACGATTTGCAGTGGAATTAGCATCTGACAGCCTTCCCCGCTTATGCAAATTCGGAAATCCAAACACGCGAGCTGAATTAAACTTCATCCTATAAATTTACCATCGCTTCCATCTTTTTAAGTCCTATGAGTTCGCCGACACAACGTATAGGCGTTTGCGGGTCAGAGAGACATGTGACGCGCTAACTTTCAAAGTTAATCTTATTTAAAATTACTTTTTTTTTCATCAGAATTCGTCTCAGAGGTAAAAAAAAAAAGAAAAGAAAAAATCCTAACATTTCCATGCTCTTAGCGAAAATGCATTACAGAATTACACTCCCAAATACAAGTAGTTCTGCTAATTCATACAGAATCCTTAGGCCTTCCTTAGAGTTATTATCCTTAGAATACTGAAGTATCCATATTTAAGTAATATCTATTTATGAGTTATATTACAAACTATATGTACAAAGCAAGTTATTTGAATAGACTATATATTTTTTTTTATTTTATCAAATAAAGCTTGCTCATTGACTATTTTGAGATTTGCAGGAATATAATGTTTTCAGAATAAACGGTACTAGGGTACAAGTGTGATCCTGGATAACATACAATGATACAATATAATGATTATCCTATCGGTACATCAGCTGAGGTATAGATTTTATTCAAGTAATGTAGGCACGCCTGAGGCCTACTCAAATTCAGTACCCTTAGTTATGAGTACAATTTGTCCAAATTTGATTACACATTCCATGTTATTTCTGAGTATAGTACTCTATACTCGTAATATAAAGTATGATTCCACTGTAGGTACTCTTAGTATGACTACCAAATTAAGTGCGAGATTGTGAGATATGGAAAAACCTTCATTTTGGGTTAAAATTGAAGAAAATGTTATTTATCTCCAGTTTACCGAATGCTTTCCTAAAATTTTACTCTACTTTTTCCACTTATTGATATTATTAACCTGCAGTTAAAATAAAGGAACACTAAAAATTGCTTAATTTTGAGTAAATTTAAAGGAAAATTCTTGTCAATTCTTAATCAGTACCCATACTCATGAGTACAATTTGCCAGTACTGAGTACTCTGCTTAACTCAGTCCCTCAATGGCATGAAAATTATTTTCATTAAGCACGGCATTTGTGATATATACAAAAAGTTTTATTATTTTTGGTTAAATTTGAAAAAACAATGTCTTAGCTCTAGTTTACTGGATATTTCCTTTAAACTTTACTCCACTTTCCCCATAAACTTAATTTTTTTAACTTCGCGTACATGGACAATTCCTTAATTTTGGATAAATTTCTCCAGGAAAGTTCTTGTATCCAAGTTATACTTTTCCTGTAAATGTATAGATTTTTTAGACTGAGTAAATAACATTCTAACTTACATGAACCTAAAGTTGTTCGTTTTGCTTTATCAATAGCGAAATTGTTTTGGAAGATAAACCTGATGGGATTAATGGAAATGTTTCTTTAATGAAGCTGCTCATGAAATTCAAGCCTGTTGGAGGACAATTAAAATCGCAAGTGTCATTCTAACCCCTTGATGGAAATTCGAACTCATTGGGACCCATACTTCTGGTCTTTCTTTCCACGCACTGTTCGCATGTGGAAATTCTCTTCTGCAAAGGTCCATCGACCCAAGAATAAACTATTATGTGCTACAACTTATACTTGTGTTTGTCACATACCCTATACGTAACCTGTATTGTATTGTGAGTTATTTGTACAATTTATTTCACCGTGTATTATAATAATACTCCCAACCACATGGCATGCCAATGCCGCCATCTTTATGATAAAGACTTTATCATATTCCTAACAAACATGTGGGGCTGTTATTTCTCCTTCCCTTTTTTACTCTACAGGGTACATCTAAATAGATTGTCGCTTACCAAACAAGCTGATTACGTCCTTTAATTCTAGTCAGGATTATCAGAGGGGTTACGGAAGTGTTCCATACATACAAATGGCGAAAACCACGAGGTTCCACCGTGCAGTTGCAGCTTTGACCACACGCCAAGTCCTCCCTGTCTAATCGGCGTTCGTGCATCAGGGAGGCCGTGGTTTTCCTTCGTCTAGATAACCATTGAAAAGCCGAAAAGGAGTTTTAGAAAGGGTTTCTAGCATGGCTATGGCAGTTGGCTTAAGCCGCTTCATTAACCTAATCCTTGGCAGAAGTTCATCATCGTGGACCTGGCGAGGATCAGCGGGTTCGCCGCGGTTAAAACTAGGAACCGTGGGGCAACGGATTAAGACGGCTTCCTCTACAAATGAAAGTTTAAGTTCTTTTATTAGCTCATATTGCGGTGCGTTATAGCGGCCATTCTGATGCATATTCGTCAAAAGCATATGCCCATAAAACCAAAACAGCCGCCAAAATATGCTTATTGTAGGGAAATTAAAAGTAATGGACCGCGGTTTGTTGTCGAAACAGGTGCGGCTAATAGAAGTTTAATCTCGAGAATGAAATGCCAAGGGCAGACATTGTTTTGCAGTTTCTTTGAAAATATGACAGCTGAAAGACGCTGCGTGCATGCATTGTGTAAATCCGTTATTTTGTGTAATATTTAGGGTGCTTGAAGTATACAAAACGACACTATTGGATGGAAACTTCTTTTGGGGATAATTAAGCCAGAAGAGTGCTACATGACATTATAAAACTTTACATTTTTCAGATAATTTTCAATAGCAGTATAAAAACGGTTTTTCAAAGGCGATGTAGCAGCATTTTGAAAGTTTTTTCAGAATTGTTAGGGTAATTAAAAATGTGCCATTGCATGTTCCGATCCATATAATGTTTTACAAATATGTTTGAAACCATTTATAACCATACAGGGTGGCCACAAACCACCACCGTGGTTCATACATGGAAAGACACCGAAAATGCGCATTTCTAAAAATGTATTTAAAAATACATTCTAAATACATTTGAGTGTCTCAATCTATTTGCATTTATTTTCCATGTGGGTTTGTTGTCTATGTTTTTTTGTAAAATTGAATTTACGTTGATTAAAAAACATAAAAGTTACGAATTTATGAAAAAGGTTATTTACATTTTTATTAACAACGGCATCAGTTTTCGACTTGAGATGATATAGTTTGACGACATTAGCGAAAACACAAAACAGGTATACCAATGACTATTAGAATATGCTGAATTTAGATTTTGAGAAGTTACCTAAATATGGTGGAATATAGTGTCTATCTCCAACTGGCAGAAAAAGCCTCATTGAAACCCGCTTAAGACATTCCTATTTTCAAAACGATGATTCCAAAGTAACCACATTTTACGGTAATCAAAACAGTTTCATTTGATTGCCATAAGTGTTTGGATATATAGTATTTCCTCAATAACGATAGGAAGGTGACAATGTTAAGTGTTAACAAAACTGTTTACAAGCTATCTGTATACCGTTTTAAGAGTTATTAAAGTCGGAAACTAAAAATAGGTACCTCAGAGGAAATCCAGTAGTAAATCCTTTAGTAAATCAACTCAATAATTCAATTTTATTTTGAGCATCGTAAGTCATTAGTCATGTTATGTAGGATATACAGCATTATGCGTTGTTAGGTTCAATACGATTTCCATTCAGGATTAATGTTTAAAAACTGCATTTATGTACTTAGCATCCCCTTCAGTATTAAAGGATGCCTTTATATAAGCGACATGCTTTACCTATTGGACTTAAGCTTCCTTACAGTAAACGAACCGGCCGATCAATGCTGATGTTTATCCAAGAGCAGTTAAATAAGCCAATTTCCTGAGTTTTTTAGATAAAATCTCCTAAATCTACCGACTTGGTCAAATAGGGGTTCCCCGTGTTAAATTGCTCTTGTCATGCAGGAGCATTATTAGAGAGCAACTGGGATTAGCAGCGTTTCTATAGAGTTTGCAGGTTTTCAAATTTCACAATAGAGGCTCGTTCCAAATACATGGACATTCCAAGTAAACCAAAGCATATTGGCCTGGTCTCAAGCATATCCCTTACATTTTAAGGATCCTCTACCATTCCAAATTTCACATTATATTTCCAAAGAATTTGAGTATTCTTTTATAGTTTTAAGAAAAGTGTTTTTGTATCGATTTTTTTCCGTTTAATGCAAATTTTTGAATCTTTACTAGAAATTCCAGCATAAACTGATGTTTAACACAAATTCTCAAATAACATAGTGAAACAACCTGATGAATAAAATTCGAAGACGCGTATTTACTATTTAAAAGCTTTATTCTACCAATGTGTAAACGTCTACACA